>CAXKVV010001510.1:0-33732 GCA_964058805.1 Schoenoplectus triqueter
GACATAATACTTCCCACGGGCCCCACCTCTTGATAGATGACTAGATGCAATGCAAGGAGTGTGTATCCTATATATATGTAATAATTTACGAGTAGAGTAACTACTTCAAAAAATTTTGGCCGTCGGATTTGAATCGCGGATAAAAAATCATAACGGGACTTTAAATTTACAGCTGCGCCCTCACTAAATCCATCTCCACATTTTCCCAATCCCATCTCCTGTAAATATTAGATGCAAGAGAGGAGGCATTTTTGAGAAAAATATATATATATATACCTATGCACCCTTCTTGTAAAAGAAACCTAATATATCTAGTATACGCGGAGATAAAATATAGATTTGAAAATACTGCACCGTAATACCAATTATTTATAAAAGTTTGCGCTTAAAACATTAAATTCGTAAAAAACGGGAATAATATATGAATTAGACTAATAATTCACGAATCTTCAAATAGAACGTAGTTTTATTCGTCTAAAGTCTAAACTTCAGAAAAAATATATTTTTTTTCTTGTTACTATTCTGGCAAACTGAAATCACAGCTGAAAAAGCACATAACCATGCGAGAATACTGGAATCAGTACACGTGAAAAGCACAACCAAAATAAAAACTCCGATACAAATATTTTGTGTTAATGCTAATCACTTGTTCCTCTTGTTCAGTTTTTAACACTGTTTCTTAAAATAAAGGCGAACTGATCTCTTCTTCAACGTTACAACAATATATATAGAGACTATTGTGAAAATATTTACATTTCAGTCGATATATAAATACATTAAAAAATATATTTTAAAGTTTTAAAAATTTTAATTTATGATTTTCATTAAATTCATCATATGAAAATCTCGTGGGATGCAAAAACTTGAAGTGTTTTGAGTTTTCTAATCCACTCTTTTGAATTTTAAAAAAATAGCTCTAAAAAATAATAAATATTCAATGTTTGTGTTGTTTTTTTTTCAAAAATTCAAAAGAATAACTTAAAAAACTCAAAACACTCTATTTTTTTTGTATCCCATAAGATTTTCATATGATGAATTTAATAAAAATCATAAATTAAAATTTTTGAGACTTTAAAATACATATCGACTGAAATGTAAATATTTTCACAGTAGTATATATATATAAACTTACTTAGAATTTATTTTGTACAAGATCGAGATGTTGACATTCAATTGTTGGTTCGAATTTACTTTTTTTCATTAACCATTTACCTTTTGATCTACCAAATGGTAAAATTTTAAACCGTTTGATTTTAGCATGAAATGAACAAATACTTCATGTGATATAAGTAATATTAATGATAGTTTAAATTTGTGCTTTTACATTTGCAACTTAAAATAAATGTAACATAAAATGGTGCATTATCTGTCATAAAAAAGAATTGTCACTAACGTTTAAAATACCTCAAGACATGCACTGCATTTAACATAAAATTCAAGTATAAGAAATCATAGTCCTAAAACTCCGAACCTGAATTTGCTTATTAATCATTCGAATCCAAATGACCTGGAGTGAGTGTCATTTCCTAAATGAATGATATTGTCCTATCAATTATTACTTTGGAAACGTAGGTTTGAGTATCTTTTGTAATATTTCCAATTCATTTGGACACAGCAACTAAGTTCACATCTAACAAATTGTTGAAATCAGGATCTTAGATGAAATTTATTTTTTCTAGTTCTAGTCTTCTAGACGGGCCCAGTTTCCATCTTTTCCTTTATTGGTCTCTCAGGCTCTCAGCCCATGTCTTTTTAAGTTTTCGTTTGTTTAACCTTCTTTCTTTTTATTACGATCGGTATTTAATTCTGCGATCCAAGTTATGGGCCGGTATTTTGGATGACGACCCATTTCTTACCATGGGACGGTGAATAATTCACCGACCCCTGTCCCAACTCCCAACGAATATGATCGCTCATGTAAAGAATTCATGACCAAATGAATACTCTTTCCAATGCACATGAGCACGTACGCAACATTCTATTTCGAGCATATATTTTCAGTTAAATTAATTATTATAAATTTATTTCAAAATTTTAATCTAATTTACTATATCTATTACAATTAAGAACTACTACTGTAGTTAAATTAATTCTTTGACAAATAATATAACTTACATTAAAATAATTAACAAACCATGTCAGAATTTCTTGATTGCAATAAAAAAATTGATGTATGAAATTAATATGGCTTAATTGTTTTAATATAGTTCAGTCAAATTATTGATTTAATTGTAGATAAGATCAAGTTATTTTATAAAACTAGTTTCTAATATAATGTTATTTTTTACTTTTAGATTTTGTTTATCATTGCTCATTTAAATTAGTAATCTTATTTTAAATATTATACATTTATTTTTATGAAACTAACGGAAGTAACATAATACATGGTACGGTTCCTTCGCTTTTTATATAAAATTAAGAACAGTAATATATGGCGCGATCAAATTTTGATAAATGGATTATATTATCCATACCAAAATAAAAAGAACAAAAAAGGAAAAAAATGAAAAGAGAATTAAACGAAGACACTTGATTATCCACATCTATTAAATTATTGTGCCAAAATTGAAAAGGTATTTCATGGGCCGCTGAATTAAGTACCGGCCCTCCTATATATTAAATTATCACTCCGATTTTCTTATATATTTAATTACGATTAACTATTTGCTTAATTGAAAAAAAAATCTTCCCTCTCAGCCTCTCAGCTCATGTCTTTTCGAGTTTTCGTTTGTTTAATATTCTTTTTTTTTCCAGTCGGAACATAGCTCGTTGAATATTTACTATTTAGTCACTTTTTAGTTCCTCTGCAACTACGCGAGTGTCAACGAGAGCATTCGGGGGGGGGGGGGGGGGGGTATGTGAGTCTAGGGGTTCTCAATTTTGAAAAATAATATTTTTGATAATTTGTCCCCCCTATGAAATTTTTTTTTGTCCCTCCTAAATTATCTGATTATTTTCATGCATAATGAAATAATTATGCACATATATCAAAATATAAAATTTCATAGATGAAAACTTTCTTAATCAACTTGATTATCTATTACTTTGAGTTTTATTTTGTTATTATTTTTAATATATAAAATATTATTATTTTATAATTTTTTATTAGATAAGAATATATATTAAATTATTATTATTTTATATAGTATCCAATTAGTTAATGAGTTTAAATCTGATAAACTATTACAATATCTCTCATTAAAATCTTTCATGCGACCTGAGAGCATTTAATGAAGGTATGAGTGGTACTAATATTTAAGCCGACCGGTGTGGTTGATGTCTCGATGCATCCATTTATAGTGTTGTCAGAATTTTCTTTAGAGGCAGAGTAAGAGTATGATGTTTGTTGGCTTTATTATGGGGTCACGGTCACGAGTCATGAGTCTCCATGGGTTTCTATAGGCACTGTTTTTAGAGGAAAAATCAACGTGTAACATGCCCCAAATTCAAACATTTTACATCCACCGCCACTTTCACGTTTTGATTGACAGAATTTTCATACAAGTTATACACCTTACGTTTCTGGTTTATAATCTATATATTCAGTTTTTGTAAATAAAATAAAAATGAAGTATAGGTTACACAAATATAAAAATAATTTATATATAATATATAGAGGACCTCCATTAATTACATATAATGTAGAAAAAGAATAATTCTAACCCTTATTAAATCTTTTTAAAGTAGATAAATGAAGCAAAGAACAGGATGACATTAATACTTGATAGAAAATATAAAAGCTTCACTCTCATTTTTCATTCCAAAATAATATAGAGGATAAGTAGTGATGACAATAAAGTCTGAGACCTGTCAGACATGTCTGGACTGATAGCTGATTCGTCCGACCTGGAGGTCAAACATGTAGAACCAAGCCAAAGTACGGGTCGGACGGGTACAGATTTAAGGTGAGGCTCGCCCATCCAATCCGTAATATCGATGAAATTTAATAATGTATTGATATGCATATGTATATATTAGTACATATTGAATCAATAATTTATTTATTTATAAATCTCAACATAATATTATCCCTTAAATTATATAATAGTACTAGTTATTAACATTTATATATACACTTGTACTAAGAAAATTTTAATATATCATATATTAAATATTTAATTACCGTACTAATATTCTATATTTTCATTAAAGAATAAACTATAACTTAATTAAATACACTAATCATTTTCTAAAAATATAATATAATTAAGAAGAGATTAATATTTAATCAAAAAAAAATTTAATTAATTATGCAATAACTCGGGTCATGACGGGTACGGACGGGTAGTAGGGGTGTGCAAACTGATCAGTTTAATTGGTTTTGAACCGAACTATTAAATTTTGACTTATTTGATTCGATTTTTCGGTTTAAAAATTTCGGTTCGGTTAAAAATTTTAGCTAATTCGGTTTTTGTTCTTTGATTTGGTTTTGATTTTTCTAAATTGGATAAACCGAATAAATCAAATAGTCTAAAATTTATCAAATAATTTTATTTTACTTGATATAAATAAGGATTATATCAAAGATAATCCGAATATATATTTATTTTCTATGAGTTTTATTTAGTTATTTTTTATCTTTTAAACTATTTATTTCTTCTATCAATTTTTATAACTTTTTATATTTTTATTCTTCTTTAAATAATATAATTTCGGTTGAACTGAGGTTTTCAGTTTATTCTGTTGATATTTTTAGAAGTTTGGTCCGGTTCATAATTTAACAAACCGAAAAAAAATTTGGATGCATATAATTATTTTGGTTTGAACCAAACTGACCGTTTGCACACCACTAGCGGGTAGGCATGTGAAACATTATGGACGGGCTGGGCTATGCCATCAATTTTAGATCGGGAGATAAAAGTCGGATAGATCGGCGAGCCAAAAGTTTTGAAGGATGAACCAGACACTCGATTTAGCACAAATCCGACTCTATCCGGCCCATTGTCATTTTCAGATTAAGATGTTACATAATCAAAAGGTCAGGAGAGGCAAGTTCTGTTGCAATAGGACAAAAGATAGTGCCTTTATTTCATTATCATGGATCGAAGTCTCAAAAAACACTCATGGACATGGGGAAAATATATCAAACTTATATACCGAATGCTTTAATTAAAATAGAAGTGTCAGTTAGAATATTACCTTTCAGATATACTGAAAATAAATGTAGGTTAGAAATATTCTTTTGTTTTGAAATTCTCAAGGCACATACAATGTACACTTGAAATTGGAATTTGCTAAAAGAAGAAAATACTAACATCTACGTCAGAAAAATTTAATGCTTCCGAAATTTCCTTTGTTAAAATATGCGCTGTGTAGGTAATAGGCAATACAAGTACATCTTTTCATTAATTGAAAGCTCAATTTAGAATTGGTGACTCGGTGCAGCTCCAAAAGTAAAAACCCTCTTCTCCAGATTTCAAATATTCTTCTTGTTTTGAAGGCTCCATTTTTTAATTCGAACCATTCAATATAAATGGATCAATCAAATGTCAAGTTTCAAATTAAAGGCATTAACGAGTCAAATTCATTCAGTCGAAAAAAAGAAAATGATCAAATTCTGGAAATATCTTAAGAATTTTCAGAAGGACGCATAAAAAACTGGTTACAAGTTACAACTACTCGAAATCTTTTACTATTACAATGGAAGTACTTTGTCAGAAAATAAATAAATAAATAAATAAATACATACCATCCTATATAAGTAACACAACTGTACAACACATCATTTCATCAATTAAATGCATCAAACAAAAAATATTAAATTATAATATAAGAAGCCAAAACAACGCATGCAACTAATTGTTAGAGATTAGTTTTGTTTATTCTTTTTTTTAAAGTGACAACACTGTCACCCGTTTTCGTTGCTAAATTAATTTTGTAAATCGACGGACGAACATATTACGACTCGGTGACTCACGAAGAAATGAAATTGGAGTGCAACAGAAATAGGGAGATACTCTTGTGAATCTAAATAATTTTAGATCGTTTAATTTAGATTAAATGATTTTAGATCATTTAATTTTATTGCTTAATAAAAATAAGGAGATTCTGTGGTAAATTAAAATAATTTTAGACAGTTTAATTTTAAAAATAAAATGGTTAAATTGAATTTATCGGCGTTAGAAATTTGTTCACCAATTTATATCATTTGTCAGATCTTATTCCGACCGACTGATCTGAAATGCAATGCTTAGATTAACTCCAACTCAGATGTTAAATTTTGTATAACTGGACAGGATCCGAACCTCAAAAAAGGAGGTACCCGTGTTAAAATATGTTATCCGCTGCATAGCACTGATGTTGTGAATTCCATGTTAGGATATATCAACCGTTTGATTTGGTCGAATACGCACGGAACGATATTGCTTCGAGTACTACGTCACGATGAACGGTGAAGATTGAGAGTGGTAATTTAATGAAGATGATCTATAGTAGCGGATGTGACCTCTTCTCCTTTTCTCCCTCTGAACATGCGGTCTATTCTCTCGCGATTCGGCGGGACCTGATCGCACAGTTCCGCCTCCAACCTTTTCGTGCAATCGTGCTATATATTCACCCCCGCTTGCTGAACTCCTCCCACCCACACCATATCTTCTCCCGCCACCGCTTCTCCCTCGCGTAGATGGACCTGGAGATGAATGGGCGTTCTCGCAATGGGGATTATCCAGGTGATCTCTCCGACGCTAATCTTGAGTTAAATCACCACAACAATTACCATGCGAAGAAAAATGTGAGTGATTTCCCCACCCCCGGTCAATTTATTAATTTCTTTTGAGTGAATTAGCGTTTTTGGAACCTATATGATGGCTATTTAGTTTTTCCCTCGTCGTACCTTTGTCCTCTTGGATATTTCATATTTGCCATGTCTGCTATATTTGCTCATTTGTTTAATAGTGGTAAAAGTTCTGTGGAAGAATTATAGGAATGAAAACGATCCTTACCAAAAAAAAAATGATTAAGCACCCCACTTAAGTAAAGTTACAATTATCTTAAAGAAGATCAGAGTTTTTTACGGTATTATGGTGTAATTTAGCAAGAATTTGTGAATATTTAGTTCTTAATTTCAGATTTGAGCTCGCACTAGAATACATTGTGAACAAGTAAAATACTCTTCCCCTCGTTGCTACATCTCTGTTTCCAGCTAGTACAAACAAAAAACCTTTCAGCATTTTTTTAGAAATTGTAATCAACAGCAGTTACTTCCTTCAGTCCAAATAGCCGAATTTATGCAAAATCGAGTCTTGCCTTCAACCTAACCTCATCAATTTTACCACCATCTCTTGGTCTAATAGTTTTGTTCCTTATTCTTTTGTTAAAAGGGCGGTGGATGGAGCGATATCCTCCTTGCATATAAAACACTAGGTGTTGTTTTTGGTGGACTCGTAACTTCACCGCTCTATGTTTATCCTTCGATGAACTTGACATCACCAACTGAGGCTGATTATTTGGGAATATATAGCATTATGTTCTGGACATTAACTATGATTGGCATTGTCAAGTATGTTTGTACTGTACTTAATGCTGATGATCATGGGGAAGGTAATTTCTTATCCTTTTTGCTCCTTATTGCTTGAGTTTTCTGCTCTTTCTTATTTCTAGTCTATCCATTTTTTTTCACTTTTGGTTTCCAAGTCAATGTTCTTTTTCATATTTTCCTATCTTCCAAGACGGTTCTTATCTACTTATTGGAACTAGAAATGGTACCACCAAGACAATTTTACAATAAGAAGATGGGTCTCACGAAGGGACATCGATGATTGTTTCTTTGTATGAGAGTAATATATTCGTGTTCATCCTCTACCACCCTACATGCGCCTTATTGCTTGAGGATATTCACGCCGAGGGTGGGTGGTGGGGCTTTGAGACTGGTGAAGGCGAGAGATGAGAGCAGGGACAAAACTTGGGGTGGACCAGAAGGGGCCTGACCCCCCATGAAATCGAAATTTATACAAAAAGTTGAAAATCGTAGTGTATTTTGAGAGGTTTTGTCCACTCAGCACCCCCAATATTTGTATCTAATGTCCAACATAATACTCAGCATCCCCTAAAGTTGAAATTTTGGTTCTACCCTGGATGAGAGATTCGGATTCTGAGCTGCACGTATGCCGCACGGCAGGTGATGCGAATTTGTAATATATAGGGTGTTGATTATGAGAAGTTCTCATATTTTTCCTAATATATATGAAAAGAAACAATAGAATATTCAGTGAAATTGTCAATCGAGCTTTCAATTTTGAATATTGAATTGTCTTATTGTAAGTGAAAGAGATTCCTTTATTTTAGCATGTGAGAACCACTAAGATCTAATGCTAACTAGACACCTTTTATGAACCAATGAGGACCACAAAAATCATGTCTATTTTTGTCTACAGGATACTGTCCATTATGATACTATAGTGACCTTTCATGATGATATTGTAAGCACCTTCTTATAAATCTTTACCAATCTGTAACTATGGGACCAGAATTAACTATATGCTTATCCGGAAAGGCAATTTCATGGTGCTATGATTCTACAAATTGAAGCGGTGACATCTGTTTTAGATGTTAGATGTAGTTGAGTAAATCCTTTTTTGTGTGTGTACCTATGGGTAACCCTTAAAAGCCTTACAACACTCTGTACACCACAACAGGAAAGAGTGTTTAGTACACAATGTTTGTGTATTAGAAAGGAGAGATCACATGTCAATGGTTGTCTTGACAATCTTAAAAATGATTTTCAAAATAAAATCAAATAAAATAAAAAATGAGAAGTAAATGTATTATGTTATTGGAAATATAGATAAGCTTAATAATCAAGTTTAATGCAATTTAAGTATGAGGAGGGATCACTTGACAATGGTTGACAATCTTGATGATGGGATTCCAGATAGATTCAAAACAAATCTAAAAGTACCTTGAACATAGAAAACAAATCATAGACATATTCTTGAACTTCTAAAGATTGATTGTGTTTTAAATTACATGCAATTTAAATGTTGTTTAAAATACTGTCAATCTGTGAATGTTTTTCTAGTTTTAAGATTTTTTTGAATTTATTTGGAATCCCTTTTTCAAGATTGACAAAAAAATCAAAATAAATATCGTCAATGATCCTTTAAGTATTCTTTGATGATGCATTAAGGACCATTAATTTTTCACCGTTTAAAATTTAATCCATTTGATGTACGTGAAACAGAGGAAATCATCCTTTTTCATTTCTTTTGGAAAAAAGTGATCTTGATGGATCACCAATTTCATGACATGAAACCATATAGATAACACATAACAGTTTAGAGGAATCTTAAACCAAGCCACACATGCCCAGCACTAACTATTCCAAATAACATCCAGATCAGACTACAAAATACAACAAAAATAGAAGCTAAAAATGACATAATAACAAAAAGTTGCACAGCCACATTTCTAGCTTCTATCCCTCCAGTTCAGCCGCCAGTTTAGTTGTCATCAATGTCAGACTCTGAGGAATGATATCCCAGGATGTTGACATTGCTGCCCACCCGACTACCTGTCCACGATAAAATGTGAGCGAACTAAAGTAGCCAGTGATCTTGCTGACTTGGGAATTGCATCAGTGTTAAATATAGCCCTGTTTCTCTCCCCACAAATCACCCACAACACAGCACCTACCAGTATATGACTCCTAGCATTCTGATGTTGTAAAGTCTGACAACCATGCCAGAGAGCTTCCAAGGACGATATTAGAGGCTGAGAGTCGAAGGTAGCAACCCATGACCAGAGCTGTTGTGCTGTGTGAAAATCATCATTTTTCATAGAAATGATATGTGAATCATATAAACGATGCCTATAATGTTGGGATTCAAATTGAAGCTTTATTTCTGAAGGTTGTCAAGATTGTGAAAATAAGTAGTTGTTAAGTGATCCCTCGTCTGTAAAAATATATTATGTGTATTGTCATTGTGTTTCCTGAAAATGTTGGTGAACTGCAATATCTACTTTATGTTAAGCTGGAAAATAAAGACAAATAATCACTTGCCTTTTCCAAAATTTTATATGGGCAAATGTTACAACAACAATAACAACAATAAAGCCTTTAATCCCAAATAAATTGGGATAGGCTAGAAATGAAAACCCAATCCGAAATAACATTATATGGGCAAATGTTGTTCCATAAAAATATTGCTTTTCATACATAGAAAAGCTCAAGTAGTTTATAAACTCATTCAACATTTGTTACAAAAAACATGATACAAAAACTTAAATTGCAGGTGGAACATTGGCCCTGTATTCTCTACTCTGTCGACATGCTAACATTGGCATCCTTTCATCAAGAAATTCAAATTCAAGAAAACTCTCAGATAATGGCCCATCGAATTTGAATCCAAGAAAACAAGGCAAGCTAGAGAAGTTTCTTGAAAGAAGCATATTTGCAAGGAGAATGTTGCTCTTTGTTGCTATATTGGGCATGTGCATGCTGATTGGGGATGGCATTCTCACACCTGCCATATCTGGTATTTCTTTCGTTTTTTTTTTTTGCATATTCCATTTTCCTTGAGCTGTACTTTTTGGCCCTTATGTTTTATGTAAATTGTGAATTATTGCAGTGCTATCTGCAATAGATGGAATACGAGTGCCCTTTCCAAACTTTGGGAAAGGTAATCATCATAATTATGTGACACTAATTTAATCCCATCATCATCATTACTATTGTTATTGTAATTTATAACTTATCATCATTTACTGGCTACCAATTATAAACAATGTTGTTACGAATTGTCAGATTTGATTTTCCTTTTTCTTGTTTTATAGTTAATAAAATAAAGATAAATTAAGACTCCAAAAATCATGAAGAAAAAGGAAATGAAATGAGAATTAAGAGTGAAAGATTAGTCAGACCTGGACAATACTGGTTTTCAGCCTGTTATCTGGACCAGCTCATTTGCTGGAATAAGTTTCCCGAAAATTGTAAAGCCAAACTAAGCATAGAAACACTTCTCTATTTGAATTGAATTATTCAAAAGGAATTAAAGTGTTCACAAATTTGCATTCCAATTAATTTCTGAATTCATCTGAACCTCTTAAGATATTGTAACAGTTGCTGTCGAGACTTTGTCAGCCACTATCCTTGTTGGTTTATTCCTTCTACAAAAGTTCGGGACCTCTCGTGTAAGCTTCATGTTTGCTCCTATTATGGCCTCCTGGACTTTGACTACCCCTATGATCGGCATATATAGCATTTTACGATATTACCCTCAAATTTTTAAAGCAATTTCTCCTCATTACATAGTCAGCTTCTTTCTTAGAAATAGAAGGTCAGGCTGGCAGTTGCTTGGTGGTACAGTTTTATGCATCACAGGTGTGACAATTTGCAGTTTTCTTGTATTTTTATTCATTATGATCAATTAAATTTTGTTTTGAATTCTTGTTGTACTAATATATACTTTTACCATTGCAGGTGCTGAAGCAATGTTTGCTGATCTTGGTCATTTCAACAAGAGGTCCATTCAGGTTTTTGCTAGTGTTAAAATTTTAATTACATAAAATTAAATTCCTTTTTGGATGCATTACTTTGAAATGATTTTAATCATATCTACTGCCTCCCGCAGGTCATATGTATATTAGCCTAATTTTTCCCCCAAGGATCTTTTGCTTAGATTAGAGGGTTTTTTTCATGACAACCTTTGAATAATACACTTTGCCAAATCCAAGCTTCCAAGGAGTTTGTATAATAAAGGATTTCCAATTTTCTCAAACAAATTATTTTTTTTCATGCAGATAGCATTTCTTTTCACCATATATCCTTCTCTTATTCTCACCTATGCGGGTCAAACCGCGTACCTAATAAGGCACCACAATGATTTTGGAGATGGGTTCTACAAGTTTGTGCCGAGACTCGTTTACTGGCCAATGTTTGTTATCGCAACATTAGCTGCCATTGTTGCAAGCCAGTCTCTTATATCAGCAAGTTTTTCTGTGATTAAGCAAGCTGTGGTGCTTGGCTACTTCCCTCGGGTGAAGGTGGTTCACACTTCTCAAAATAACGAAGGACAGGTCTACTCTCCTGAAATTAACTACATTCTAATGTTTTTGTGTGTGGCTGTTGTGCTAGGATTTGGTGATGGAAAAGATATTGGAAATGCTTTTGGTATGTCATTTATTACAACTTTGTTTCTTTGTTGCAAATCAAACACAACATTTTTGTTAATCTTGCAAATGCTACATTACCCTTATTGCTGCTGCTAAGGAAAGTATTTGAGGACTTTAGGGTGATTGGAAAGGTAGCTCCTGTAAATGTTGAATAACTTTGCCTATGCCTATGGGCCTCAGCGTAAAAGTTCAAATTGTGCATAACCAAGCACTAGTTAAAATTTCATTAATTTGCATGTTTTCATAACCCTGTTTATAAGCTACTAGTGTCTTGTCCGTGTGTTGTTACGGTGATGTCTTTTAAAAATATAAAAATTCATATTTTCATGTAAAAAGAAAGGAAATAAAAATGAAAATAATTTAGTAATTAACGTAAATTTCAATCATGAATACATAATTAATATAAAATAATTGCAGAATTGAGAGGAAAATTGACATTCAGAATTTAAGAAAAGTTGAAATTCATAATTGATGATAATCTAAGAAAAAAAGAAACAAAGTAGAGCAGTTATACTTCTAAATTATGCAGTATTTCTTGTAACAATCAAAATTGAAAGAAAATTATAACTTCAATACAAATGACCATAGAGATAGTAACATTATTTGACAAATGACTCAATCCGATGACTGATATTAGCTCTAGAAATTCAACAAAATATGAATCTAATAAAAAATCTGAATAGTTACAGGATCAGAATACTTACGTGCTTAATAATATGCCTATTTGGGTATCAACATAGACATGAGATGAGATTTTTTTTTTTTGAGGTAGCAATTGATAGACTGCTAAAGATTAATCAAAGAGAGATTAATCAAAGAGACGTTAATTGTTTTACATCTAGGCCTATTTGGGTATTCAGTGCAGACATGGGATTTGGAGTTATTTGTATCTAGCTGAAGTATCACGTACTTATGATATAAGAACCATAGTAAAAGAAAATATTACCTGCCATTGTGGAGTACTGACAAATTGAAATTTTCTTGATGTTGCAGGTATTGTGGTGATTCTTGTTATGTTTATAACTACTATTCTGATAACTCTAGTTATGATCATAGTTTGGGGAACCCCTCTCCTCCTAGCAGGGTTATACTTCGTGGTCTTCTTCATTCTAGAGGGTACCTATGTTTCTGCTGTCATGACCAAGTTTGTCGAAGGAGGCTGGCTTCCATTTGCCGTCTCCATAATCCTGGCATTTATCATGTTTGGCTGGTACTATGGGAGACAAAAGAAGGTGGAATATGAAATGACAAACAAAATAACACTTGAATGTCTCTCTAGCCTCTTGTCAGGACCTGATGTGCAACGGGTCCCTGGTCTGTGCTTCTTTTACACCAATATACAAGATGGCTTGACCCCTATACTTGGTCATTACATTCATAACATGAAGTCTCTCCACAAGGTCACAGTTTTCATCACTCTCAGGTACTTGCTGGTGGCTAAGGTGGCACCAAATGAGAGGATGATATTCAGGCGGTTTGGAATCAGAGGGATTTATGGATGTGTAATTCAGTATGGATATGCTGACTTTCGTAACCCTGAAGGTGATGATTTTGTAACTCAAGTAACGCGCAGTTTGAGAGATTACTTGGAGAGGAACCATGAGGGGCTGTTTGAGGGTGATCATATGGAAGAGGAAATCATGCAATTGGAGGCAGCTAGATCAGTTGGAGTCGTGCATGTGAGGGGTAAGACTAGGTTCTATATCAGCAAAGATGCTGGGTGGACAGATAAGGTGTTGCTTCAGTTTTATGAGTTCCTACATAGCAATTGTCGGTCAGCATTGCCTTCTCTGGGGGTCCCACTTCTAGAAAGTCTGGAGATTGGTATGCTGTACAAGGCTTAAAATTAAGGTAGGTGTTGAATAGAGCAATTTCAGGTTTTTTTTTATTGTTCATATCTTCATATTGAATGGTGCTGTGACTTTGAGATGAGTTTGTGGATTGAATCCCCTCTAGGAGAGTTGCACATGTAGTTCTTGCTTATACTGCTATAGTGTTTCTAATCATTGCTCTGAACTAGAATATAGTAAATAAAGTTCATGGTTATATTTTTTCCCCAAGAATTCATGTATAGTGTTGCTAGATTGAAAATAGCCATAAATCATAGTTTGAGGAGTTTCTGTCACATGTGCTTGGTGCCCTACAGTTTACGTCCACCCATCTTATTTACTGGTCATCTGAAAAACAGGCATGATGTGGGTCTTATTAACAGTTTAATACTAGACCGTGACATGTCTTAGAGGAAGGGGAAAAAGCTTACGGTCTCTATTCGAGCCCTTGCAAATCTCATCGCTTAAATAGGATGCAAGCAAAACTTTGGTACATACAAGAGAAACCAGTTGGTCATGTCCTGAGAGCAGATGTATAAGGAATAAAGAGAGAAAAAAAAGTAAGATTTACTGTCATGGTTTGTTCAGTCCCTATGATCTTTTGTTTCTCACAAAAGTGTGGCACATCTTTTATGAACTTCATGTTCTCTCTTGTAATGGTTTGCTGGTTTCTAAATGTCAACATGATAGGCATGATGGACCGTGAGCTTTTTTTTTTTATAACTAGCTCAGATTATAAAAGTTGTGTCGCTGAATTGTATAGTCAGCGTCTTAGCAAATGTCAATTTGTGGGTTGTTAAACTATTCTATTATGGATCTCATGTACGAAAATTGTAGTCCTGTTGTACTTCTATCCATATGTTCTTGTTTCATTTTTATTTTACCAATTATATTAAATTTGAGAAATTCCACTTATATGCGCAGAAGTAATTCTTATTGAACTAAAATTTTCAATTTTTAACGGTGCTTTGCGCCATTCAGAATTAAAGCTAATTTTCCTTTTCCCATTAATATAAGATTTTGGGGTCATACGGCTGAAAATGCTTAATTTTTCTTTTTTTTTTAAATGTCTTCTGTCGTCCACCATTCGAGTGTGCCACGTCACCACATTACATATTTGACTTAAAAGTTCCCATTAATCTAGGATTTTGTACATTATTTTGCGTTTGAAAGAATAAAAATTCCCATGTCCTACACAAGGTGGTCCGAACAAAACTGTCCCATGTGAGCCCAAAGAAGAAAAAAGAAAAGCCTTAATTATTATTTCATTTCAAACAAAGGCACTGAATTCTATAAGAAATCCAAAGTGAGGTTCCAAGGACCCATCACCGTGGCCTAACTGGGCCTAAAAGAGCGCTATAAAGATCTCTGCCATGGAGTCTTCTTCTTTACGCATTGAACTTTATTAGATTTTCCCAAATGTTTGTGGGCCAATGCTCACATTCTCTTCAATTTTTCCTCTCTCATGCATGGAGGAGCAAACACTTCTATATTACATTTACTTTCCTTTAGTCAAACCGCAGTATATTATTCTACTTTGGCATGAGAATTTGATTATAAGAGAGAGGGGGAGAGAGGAAAATTGCACAAAAGGAGTTCAACCACCTGATATTATTTTTTAAAGAAAGAATGTTATTTTGGGAAATTAATCAGAAAGAAAGTTGGTCCGATGGTAACTGGAAGTTAATGCTTCAGTCTAAGCACTGTAAAAATGGACAGAGAAACTTTAATTAATCAGCAGTGCAGCGCTAAAGTCTAGAAACATATTTCGGAGCAAACGTTTAAGGCTGTTTTAACTGTGTAAAACCACTAAAACCCGGTTTTTGAAAGGATGCAACAAATATAAATTATAACATAGTCAATATTATAAGACTAGTTTTACTCGAAAAACGAAAAAGATTATTTATAAGAATCGTGTCGTGAAATCACAAAAGAACAAAGGCATAACATATATATCGAGTAAAGCACTCTTAGGAGCACAAAACTCCTCCGTAATATTAACTCAAAAAATATATCAAATGATTTTTAAATTTTGATTTATCATTCTTATTTAATTCTTCATATTAAAATCTTATGAAGTACAAAAAATTGGAGTGTTTCTAGTTTTCTATGTCACTCTTGTTAATTTTTAAAAATCAACTTTAAAAATAATAATAATATATTTAATATTTGTACATTATTTTTAAAAATTAAAAAGAGCGATTTAGAAAACTCAAAACACCCCATATTTTTGTACCACACAAGATTTCAATATGAAAAATTTAATGAGAATGATAAATCAAAATTTGAAAATAATTTAACATATTTTTTGAGTTAGAATTACGGAGGGGCTCTGTGCTCTTAGGAGCACGCTAGCTTTATGTGTGTGTGTGTGTGTTATGGTGCTTTGCAAAGCAAAAAATTCATATTATTTTGGGGTAAAATTTAATATCCCGAGGATTGAAATGGTCAATCTAAGTTGTTTAATAATTTCTTCATATCAAAATCTTGTGGGATATTAAATTTCATGATTTTTTGAGTTTTCTAGCTATTTTTTAAATTATTTTTAAAATCAGCCTCGTTGACATAAAAAATAGTCTATTTCAGGGTTGATTTTAAAAATAATTTAAAACATAAATAGAAAGCTCAAAAAATCATTAAATTAGATTGACCATTTGAGACCTCGGGATATTAAATCTCACCCCAAAGCAATATGAGTTTTTTACTTTGCAAAGTACCATAACACACACACACACATATATATAGAGAGAGAGATAAAGACTAAAATACAACGCGTTAAAATCTCAAAATTCAATTAAAAATGACTGAATCAAACTGTTCAATTTATTCTCCATATCAAATTCTTGTATAAAATAAAAATTTATATTTTTTTTAAAAAAATTGAGTAGAAACAAATCATCACTAGTGGATGATCCAAAATTTTGAAATTAAGCAATATTTTCTTGACTCAAAAAATAGCAAAAAAATTTAAAAATATATAAAATTTAATTTTCTATAAGAATTTGTTATAGAGGATAAATTGAATGATTTGGATCAATCATTTTTAATTTAAATTTTAAAATTTTGACACAGTACACAAATGCATCCTCACAACGTTTTTAACCCTTCCTATATATATATATTACCGTTCGCCTTTTACCTTTTAACTATTTTGTAATGGTAATTCCTTCCAAGTTCTTGAACCGAGGACGTAAAGTGAAAATATCTTCTTCTAGCTGTTTCTTTCGATGAAAAGGTATTTGTGAATTGTTAAGGATTTTAATGTTATAAAAAGTTTGTGATACTACCGTATGTCAGAAATTAACTTTTTTTTTAATTCATTAATAAGGATTTGAAGTTCAAATATCAGATTGAATTGTTATCTCATTCATGATATATAGATGTATCCGCGTAGAAGATTATATATGTTTTTTCATATATAATACACCAAGTCGTTAATTTCCCAAAATTAATCAATCATAGACTCGTAGTTGACTAGAGTTATTCATTTTTTTCCCTGATAACTTGATATAATATAAAATAAACTTTGAAATTCATAAAATTTTCCTTAGACATATCTCTCGTCACAAAACATCTGATAGTGCAGATTTTGATGCATAGAATAATCAAAAGTGTAAATATATGCGTGAATCGTTATAACATATTGATTGTGAACCTAGCTTGTATATTTATAGTTGTTAACATTAAATTAAATTAAATTTCTGTAAGGTTAATACTTGTAGAAAAAACTTAAACAACTATTTCTGAAATTCTTCTATTGCATGAAAATTTATGCACGCTTTAAATTTTGCATTAATAATTGATAAATGATGGGACATTGGTGATAATTAGTAAGCATGGGTTAATGTAATTAAGGAAAAGATGAGATCAAGCCTATCAAATTTTATTCGAAGTGATTACAAGGTTGCATTCGAAGTTTACAAAAACCCAAAACTTGATCTGACCCGATAATCAATCACCTTACAAATCGGGCGGGTCAAATTGTTTTCGAGTCGAATAAGATTATATACGGTTTAATTTCGGATACATAGTGATATCAGATTCGATATATTCCGGATTAATCATTTTCAGACTCGGTACATTATGGATCAGAACAATTATTTCACTCGGATAGTCAGGGTTCAGATTTTATCGGGTTCCGGACCAATCTGGATAGTAGTTAATTAAGGTGTCAGATTTTTCTTGATTCAAATCACAGTAAGTTACGGATAATAAGATGCAAATTTCAGATATAAATCAACAAATTTAAATTATATTTGAATCACATTAACTGATTTATTTAGACTCACATCATTTTTTTATTTTGAGTTATGCTAAGATAAATATTTTATAAAATATATGTGTTTTATATTTAAAATTAAATTACTCAATTTAATTATATTATTTTGGATTTTATGGTCAAATATTCAAGTTAAATTAATAATATTTAATATTTAAAAATATCATGATTAATGCATATATGTTTAATAAAGGGTTTATAACAAATTTATGAATTTGTCTATTTATTAAAAATAAAAATTATGTTCAATTTTAGTGATTTAGAAAAATACACTGAATATAAAATTTTAACTATAAAAATATCTTTGTACATATATTAAGAATCATATGAACTAAATAGAACAAAATATTGTATGCAGGGTATTGATCATTCTCGGTTCGGGTTAGTTTAGATTTGGATAATTACCTATTTGGGTATCATATAGTTTTAAATCGCTTTGAATTCAGATTTTTTCGGTTAACGTGTCACATCATATTGGATAATTTATATACGGATATCTAATATTTACGGATTTATTTAGATTCATATTTCTTCGGATTCGGTCAATTATGGGTTCAGATCATTCAATTCTCTGATTTTAGCAGATCCGAGTCGGGTTTGGATTAATCAATTATTTGGCGGACTATTTCGATCGGATCAACCTTTGCCATGTGTACAATCCGATCTGATCTAAATCTATCTTGACTCGAAATGATCTAAAAATTGTTGTGTTGGGTACGAATAGATCTGACCCGATTTATTTAATTATATTTTTTGGATTTGTTTTTGTGATTTAATATTAATCAAAGATTATATATACTAATTAAAATTAATTATATATTAATTAATATTAAATTATATGATACATAAAAAGATTAATATATACTTAATTATTTTATTCGGATCAGGTTGAATCGGGCTGAAGAAACTTTGACTTGATTTTAAATGGATCAAATCAGGTCTAGAAAAATAATAAAATAATGATAACCCAGTCCGATCCGACTCATTTACACCCTAAGATTGCTATGTCATCCCCTTTTAATCTAATCTATATTAAAAGTAATTGCATTTTATTTGTATTTTTTTATCATATTTGAATCCCATAAAATATGAAGATAATTTTATTATTAACCTCATATTTATAATCTAACAATTTGATATGATTATCTTATTGATATCAATATTTGTATAGGATTATTTGATAAAAAATAGTTAAATAGTATTAACTAATATTGTAAACGATCTAATAACTCAAGTAATAGTTAACCATAATAACCTCCAATAAATCATATATTTAATCCTTCATGGCACAAATTAAAGCTTAAAATTATGGATTATTTTGATAACCTTAAGAATGACCTTTTAAATATATATATATAAATAGAAATAGAAAATTAATTATAGATATATTATTTTAGGTATAGATTGATAACGTTTTCAAATTTCATGCAATTTTTTTATCATTTGATAGTCTATTAAATATCATTAAATTAGAACTATTGTAAATTATATAAATTTTGATGATCCATGATTATGAATAAATAAGTCTGTTATGGATTAAAATTTTTTGATCCGTCTCATTTAGTATCTTCAACTCTAGTTATATATTAATTAATATTAAATTACTTAAAATTATATAAAATATAATTAATAAATACTTAAAAATTTTATACGGATCGGATGAGATTGTAACCAGATTAAATCGGATCAGGTTAAAAAAAATATATTCCGATTTTTTTAAATGAATTTAGAATAAAAAATAATAAAATAATATACCCCGTGCAACCCGTTGATCCGTAGCAGACCATCCTAAAATGACAGGCGTGAATCGATCTAGACAGTTCATTTAAAATCCCACGGTAGGAAGTGGAGAAACTAATACCAGAATCCGCATCAGAAATCGGATCAAATACGATCGCTACCTAGTAAATACTAAATAGTAAATAGTAGGCTTGTTTCAAGTTCTAACGATTTAAAAAAATATATTAAAATTCAAGGAACAAATCACGATAAAGAAGAGCAACAACCCTGCCTTTTCCCTTTGGTTGGCGTCTTTGTCTTTGATCTTTTTTCTTTTTCGAAAATTCTAATCTTTTTTCCATTGACCGAGGCTACCTCCTATTCACCTAAGTGGACGCCACTTTTTAATTTTATTTTTTACCGCCAGGCCAAACGGCCTCCTCTCTTTTATTTAAGAGCATTCACCACTCAGTTCATGAACCAAACTCTTTGCTCTTAGACTACACAACATAAAGAGAGACAGAGACGACACACACATGATGGCCTTAGACAATTCTTTTCTTTCTTCTCACTATTCCTTGCTTGATTGGGATCAACTCTCCTTTGGTGTTTCTGACATTCATGACATCATATCCTCCGGTGAGATCAAGATCCTTTCTTCTCTTATTTTCCCCATCTCTCTGCTGCAGCATGAGCTTTCAATTTAGCATATTCAATCTGTTTTATTTTCTTTTACTTTTCATGTTGAAAATTGAATCTTTGTTGAATAATTAGGTATGGAATCTTCGTCATCCTCTGATGCATCAATTGGGTGTTTGCAAGACACGGTCACAGACTCAACTGAGAGTGGTAAAAGAAGAAGAAAGGAATTGTCTTTTCTTAATGAACCGGACATGGCCGATTACGAAGACCTGCATTATCTTTTTCAGGTAAGTAGTCTAATTAGTAATTCATAATCCTGACTAAATTATAAGCATTTTGTGGGTTACAATGACTCGTGCATATAATGCAGGATTTTTGGGATTCAAGTCCAATTGATCCACCAAACATTCTGAATTGCGTTACTCGAGAAAGCACAGTTGCCTCAGGTGAAATTTGGACTGCAAATTTCTTACCTTAATAGTTGATACAATATTTTCTTTTACTAACTTTTTTGCTCCTACTTTCAAACTACAGATGACCCTGTACCCACTGCGTTCTTAGAAAGCCCCAGTTTGCCCTCACAAACAGCACCAGATCATAATGCAGAGATAAATAGAACAGAATCACACAATCTGAGTGCTGGCTTGAAACCATCGACTCCATCATTTACGCATAAGTTCCTCATGTTGTCACCTAAAGGTATTCTCCAAAAACAATACTCCAATTAATCCATCATTGTTTCTATGTACTCTATTATGGAACTTTGTTGTAATCATATGTAGGCCATAAGAGAAAACGGTCGATCAGCGTGGTACACCCATTCGTGGCAGTGAAACCGGCTGGATTAGAAGGAGACGTGACGCTTGAAGACATAAATCAGAAAATTCTCATGAGACCAGCTCGACCAGTCCCGCACCCAGTCGGGGAATTCGCATGTGCTCCCACCGTGTCATTTGGCGGGCCCGGCTTGTCAGGAAAGTCAGTCGTCAGTCTCATGAGGATTCAAACTCGAGGGGCAGGCAGTATTACAATTATGAGAACAAAAGGTTGAAAACCCCCTTTGTGCTGAGGTGGTGGTGTGAATTATGGCCATGTACTTGCATCTTCCTTTTTTCACTCTCTCTGTATATATATCTTTTTTACGGGCAATTGTGTATAATCCTCCAATTTTCAGTTTATAGATGTGAACGTGTATTAGGGTAATAGTGTGTGAATTATGACTTGTACTTTTTTTCATCTTTTGTAATTTTGGACGTATATATTAATTATTGACGTCTTAATGAATGTATATATACAAAGTTTTTGTTTATATATACCGTTTGATCGGATTCGTTCACAATTGTTAACTAAATTAACAATCTTTATAATGATTTTTCAAACAAATTCAAAATAATTTTTAAAATCATCTTAAAAATGAAAGAGATATATATATATATAAAAACTATAAATTATTTGTATTTCAAATTTCATACAACATAAGTTTAGTTTGTTATTACACTTAAGAACACTAATTTGGATCATCCTAGATTTTATTTACTTTTGATCGTCTTTAATAAAGTATGAAATAGTATATAAATAGCAAGCAATTTGAAGCACAATCACTGTATGAGTTCAAGAATATATCTATTATTTTTTTCAATATTATTTTGAATTTATTTCAAAAAAATGTTCTTAATATTGTCAAGATAACAATTAATAATTCTTGTTACTTTAACGGATAGCGTTCATGTAATTCTCTTTTACGAAATTTCAAACTGACACATGTCAGTTTGAAATTTAAGGAGTTCTTCTTCAGAAGAAATTTCGGCCACATCGAAAATTTCAAAAGAGAAATAAAAAGACCTTCACCTGTAGCTTTAATTGCCCATCTAAAAACGGCTTCAAAATTTTAATAGGTTTTATTGAAATTAAGGAGGAGAGGTTTGTTAGTTGAAAAGTGTAAGATAATTTAAATGCGGATTCTATTGGGTTGTTGCTTTGGGAATAAAGAAGCTGTTACAAAAAAAGGTGGTGGCTCTAGACAAGACAAACTCGTATGTATAAATTAACAGAAGCAGCATCTGTTTCTATTCCATCCTGCTTGGCCCACTTCAACTCCTCTTTTTTGTTTTTTAACTCAAGTAATTTTTTCCTGAATTGAAAGATAATTGTGGGTTTCACTTCATTTTTACTGCAAATATGTAGTAAATCTTCAACTACCAGGATTTTCTCATGGGAGTAAGAAAGATGGCAGCACCTGACATGATTTTCTCCGTGAATGTGAACATAGACATTGTCATTGTTAAGTTGCTATCATGGCATCTCCTTTTGCTCGGGATATATAAATTTTCTAGAATATATTTGTTGTCAATATGATGTTGTACCATTCAATGCTGCAAGACTATTTCTTTTCATGTGAAAACAAAAAGAAATGAAAAAGCAGGTCCCAGATTAACCGCATTTCACAGAGAGATAATTCTCTTGCATGTGAAAAAGTTAAAATACAGTGTCGTTTTATATAGTTCTAATGCAAGAGATTTTTAACAAGAATGGTGAAAAACTATAAATTCAAATGGAAAGAAGGAAAGCAGAAGACAAGACAAGAATTAAGCAAAAATAAATGCAACCTTTTTTCTGGAGCCTGTTGACGTTTCGGCCCAATTCCAAAAGTGGGCCTGCCTTTGTCTCTGTATATCTGATATTCTGATTCGATTGAGAGTCCAGATTCTATGTGGCATCTTCCAACGTATTCCAATATCCGATGGTGCTACGGATTAATAAAAGAGCGGGGATCCATTGACAATGAATTATTTTGACAATCTTGATATTGGACTTCTAAATAAATATAAAAAAAATAAAAATAAAAAAAGTTGATAGATGTATTTTTTTACCTTTAGATTGATGGTCATTCAAATTTCATACAATTTCATTATCGTTTAATAGTCCATCAAAAATCGTTAAATTGGAAGCGTTGCAAATTGCATGAAAATTTAATAATCTTTGATGGACTATCAAACGATAATGAAATTATATGAAATTTGAATGCCTATCAATCTAAAAATAGAAGAACACATATATAAACTTTTTTTTTTCATTTTTAAGATCTTTTTTATATTTATTTAGAGATTCATTGTTAAATTTATCAAAATAACCCATTGTCAACCGATCCCTTCTCTTAATAAAAAAAAAGGTGCTTAAAAGTTGAAGGGATTCGTATTTCGTAAAGATCTTAAGTCCTTAAAATTTTCTAATACCCATTGAAACCCACATTTCCGAACAGATCCCATGGGTATGGGCTCTATAAATGATACTTTGTGGGTTTTCCATCCAACGGGTTAGTGTTTGGGAAAAAAAATCAAGTTCAACTCAATTTTTTTTCCCACGGTGTCATATTCATTATTTTTCTTTTCTTTTTTGGATTTGAATAAGTACAATTTGTCCAAACTCATCTAAAAAAATAACGGTGAACACCATTAAAAAAAAACCCATCAATTAAAAGTCCCAACAAATTTTCAGCTGATCCCAATACTGCCGAAGAGGGCCTTAGTGAGGTAAGGTGATGGGATTGATGGCATGCATCCACACTATTTATTTAATGGGAAGGATGAGAGTTAAGTTTTAAAATTTTATAAATATTTACAAAAATATTTAGTTAAATTTCGAATCTGTCCACGTGAAGATTATCTTTTGCCAAGAGACACAAAAATTAATTTCATCCATCCACACTATTTGAATTTATTTGTTCGTTATAAAACCATCACCTTACCTAAAGATAATTCATGTTTTGTCTATATACTTCAGATATTTCATGTTAGCAATCTCCGAACGAACTTAAACACCGATAAATTCTCCAAATCAGGGAACCGAAATTGGAATTTTCCTATTCAAATGATTTAAGATTGTTTTGTACCGTAATGCAAGCAGACCTGACGACCCCTAACATGGGGTATATATACAAGTATACAACTCTATGCACCAGTCCCTATCATCTATGGTCCCCTTCATTCACTTCACATGGTTAGGTTATTTTCAGTTTTAGTAAGCCGAATTTACATTGGTAAATCTTCGGAATCTGCTTGGTTTGGTCATTGGTGTGTGGTGTCCAAATTTTGGTTTAGATTTTTTTTCTATAGTTGAAAATTGAATAAATTGAATATGATCACCAGACAGATATATTAATCGGTATTATTTCATAATTGTAATACAATAATCAATAATATGCATGTTTATTTAGTTGCAATATGGTGCATATAACAATATATTATTAACATATTGTTTTTTTAGTAGCAAGCAATTGTTTGCTAGATTACTTTTATTAACATATTATTGCTTACAAGTTTTAATATTTACTCCTTTTTTGTATGGATCTATTAAATTCAATATTAATTATTATGAATTTTATTTATTCTTTTATCAGTGCTCAAGATTTATATTTGAAAAATCAACGACTGTAGTGGTGATTGGTGAATCACACCATAAGTAAAATTACAAGATAAAACATAGAAGACGACTCATCTTAAAGCATTTATATTTATTATTTAACATCGGCTCAGCTTGCAGATCTATTGTCCAATTCAGCTAATCGTTGATTTAGATCAGTCCCTTGAACTTTCGATTTAACCTAATTTCCTGCGGCTTTTAGACTTTACATTCATTATATATATGGTATATACGTACCTCATAAAACTGTACATGCAAGGTCCTAAAAGGTTATTTTTTCTATCTAATTTTTGAAATACAGTCGGATCATAAATTGAAAATGAGGGTCTCATTCATGGGGAATGGTATGCATATGGCTATCTATACAATTTTGACAACGGATCTTCAAATGAATATGAAAAAAATAGAAAAAAAATTATTGATATATTTTTTTTTATTTATAGATTGATGGTGATTCCAATTTCATATAATTTTATTTTTGTTTGATAGTCCATCAAAGATAGTTAAATTAAAACAGTTGTAAATTATATAATTTTTTGATGGACTATCCAACAATAATGAATTTGCATGAAATTTAAATCATTATCAATCTATAAGCAAAATAATATATCTATAAATTTTATTTTAATTTTAAAAAAAATCATATTTATTTAAAAATTCATTGTCAAGATTAACAAGATAATCCGTTATCAAATGATCCCTTCCTTTTAATTGATGGTACTAGTTAACAAAAATAAAAAAGTATTTTTTGAGATAAAGAAAGAGATCTAAATCATTCAGTAAATAAAAGATCTCCATACAAATTTAAAGAAGATAGAAGTATTGAAAGGTGTTGCCAATTTAGAGGCACTAATAAGTCAACACTATTAAGTTCTACACAGCAGAGTTAAACTACGCATCATATAGGACGTATTGCGCTTGTGCCTTTTACACATGCTAATGATGATCTACCCATGCTAATGATAAATCTATTTGAGAGAGGGGGAACATAGATAGGAAATAAAGTTGACTTGTGTGTGCCCCTGAAAAGATTTCAGGATCTAAATTAAAGTGCCAAGCCTAGTCTACTATGTTAACTCCATAATTTACGGACCAGCAAATGCAGTGCTAATTAGATGCTCTATTGGATCATTTTCAAACTCTGCTTATCTGTTGTACTCTCTCTTGTAAAAGTTATAGGAAATTTCTTTTTAACAATAAAAAAAATAAGAATGTCGATGAGTATATATTTGGATGAGTGATACTTTTTTTTCATATGAACAGAACCGGGTCGGCTATAAACTGTTAGAAATATAAATCTAATTGGTGTTCTATTTTTTAAGGGCTTCCGAATTTATTCTGGGTATATGAGTTATGGATTTAAAGATCTTGGAGTCTAGATTTTAATGGTTCAAGTTTTTTCAAATCAATTAAAGTTTTCTAGAAAAAAATGGAGTTTTTTAGAGAAAACTGATTATTTAAATGGAGATATGTTAGATTTGACTAGGAGATTTAATTTTCTGTTTTTCTTATTTATTATGAATTTTGGAGTTTTCTTGTGATATTTAGCTCTATAAAAGAAGTCGTAATATGTTATTTTTAAGAGGATATAAGAGAGATAATACTAAGAAAATTATTAAGAGTATATCATAGGAAAAAAAAACTTATTCTTTCCTCCATATTTTCTCTACCTCCAAACAAATTACTTCCATTATTAAAACACATTCAACAAAAACGTGTTGTAATAAACTAATGAATAATTTGTATGCATGATCTTCATGGCTAATTAGGTGCTCTAATGATTTCAGAAGAATATTACGGTATGTAATGATGGCAAAACCTAGACGTAGAATACAGAAATCACAGAATTAATTAGGTAGAACCTGTTCTTTATTAAATATTTAGATCTGTATCCTCTAAGCAAAAGTCAATACATAGTACTGAGAGTACTTACCAGTAAGCAAAAGTCAAAAAGATAAATTGAACAAAAAGGCAACAACTATAGGCTGGTCCAACAGCATCATAACCAACTCATTATTCAAACCCATATCTATTTTACTCTTCCTCTTCTTGTCACCCACTAACCCAAACACAATTTTTGGAGAGAAGAGAGAGAAAGAGAAGATAGAGCGAGGGAGAGAAAAGAAGCCACAGTTGCAAGGACTCGGATAACTGACAGATCAATGTATTGATTTTGGAAATGAAAGATGTTCGTTCGTTTCGTTTCATGCAAAACGAAATCATTGCTTCCTCTCCTCAAGCTACATGTGTATGCGCATGCATGCCACAATTCATGACACCTCAAAACAATAGAAACTAAAAGAAAAGAGGAAAGAAACAAAAATACCTTTATTTTGCGGTTGTCGTGTACTCTTCTTGGGCAGGAGTTGCCATATCTGAACAGTCTAAAACTGTAACCAGTAATGTCTCGAGCTCACTCCTAGCTAAATTATGAAATATATATGAGAAAATATTTTGTTCCTGAGCCTTTCATCCCGGATAATCCCTCACGTCAGTAGCGGAGCTTGCCTCCATATTTTGAATTTGAAGGGGGCCAACTATTATAATTATTGATATTAATACAATTTTTAACCATAAAAGAAAAGATTTTATATAAATTTTTGAATTACAAGGGAGGGTCATAGCCCATTTTCTTTCTACAAAGCTCCACCACTGCCTCACGTATCAGCCTGTCTCTAGTTGAGCTCCATAGTCTGTTTCGTTTTGAATTGAGCATGTATAAATTGAGGTTGACAGTTCATATATTATGTTTTCTCTTTCCTCATTTAGATCATGCATATGACCATTTTTTTAATTGTGCGATCAATTACCTTGCGATCAATTTGCGAGCACCACTGAAAAAAATCTGGTGATTTTCATCTCCATCGTTCTTACTTTTCGTGTTCATGTAATCTCCGGTAACATGTAATTTCTGTTAATTTTTGTGAATTTTGAACTGACTTTCGATTAATCAATTCTCTTAAAATCTGATGCATGCTTTAATCAATCGTTCTATCCTTTCAAATCGTGAATTTTATTATTTCTTTATTTGATTTAGTTTTGTAATTAATTTTGTCTCATATGCTGATACAAGCTGTTTGACTAATGAATTATGTCATTTTCTTCTTCGTTTAATCAATTCATTCTTCTTATTGTGTAAATTTCTTTATGTGCAGTGATTTTCTTACTCGATCTCAGTGTTCAGATCGCTTATTAATGCGATAATTATAGTTTCTTTAATTTTCTTTTCAATTACTGATATTTATTGTTATTTTATTGATTATATAGATATAATTAAGTAATATGGGAGATTGCTTATTTATACATTCAGATAATCTATTTTATTTATTAATTATGTAGATATAATTATGTAATCAGGCAGATCGCTTATTCATGTTCTTATTTTCTATAGAACAGATATATTTAATTATCTATAAAAGATATTTAAATACTTGTAACTTAAATTAAAATATTTAGAACTGATAGTTAATTACCTATAAATGATATTTAGAACTGATAGTTAATTATCTACAAATGATATTTAAATATATATATATATAATATAAATTTAAATACTTAATACTGATAGTTAATTACATAGGATAAATATTTAGATAACTATAATATATTTAAATACTTCCTGTGTAATTTTGTTCATATTTTTTTTGTACTGTGTTGATGGATATTATTGTTGCACCCGCTATTATAGCTGACAATAAAAATCCAAGGATGTTGAGATATTGATTAGAATGTTGTTAAATGTTGTGATTAGAACGTTGAGATGTTGAAATATTTGATGTTGTAATATGTGATTTATATTTTGTTATTGAAATATGTTTTAAAGTTGTTTAGTTGATTTATGGGAAAATATTATTTTTGTGATGTTTTAATTTTATTTTTCACATCACAAGAAATCTAAATACGTATAAAAAATATTTAAATACTCATAATACGTATCTAAATATCTAAATAAGTAAATCATTCAATTATAATTAAGAAATCTAAATACCTATATAATAGATAATTAAATACGCATAACACATATCTCAATAACTAACATAAGTAAATCACCTTATATAATATAGAAATCTAAATACCTAGAAAATTTATTTAAATACTACTAATTTTATATATAAATACCTGAACAATATGATTATATACAACACGCTAGCACTTTATCGCGTGGACTTGCACACATGAGCTTGGCGTATTGGAAATTGTCATGTGGGCTTTGCACAGATGGGCTTTACTCGGCGGAAGAAAAATCACATGCGCGTGATGCTTTAGCGATATTTCCTAAAAAGGAAAGTTCATTAAGCGCAGTTCAGCGAAACTTTTCCAAAAATAAAAAGTCCTTTATGGAGGGATTTTTTGAGGATTAACATTGAGATACTGTTAGTCGCTTCCAATATATATAAACCCCAATGATATATTACCGAGCCTTATTGCAAAAATAACAAACATTCGGATTCTGAAAAAAATTCAAATATTGGTATATTATATTTTGTCCTATAACAGGCGGAGCTCAGTGAGAACCGGAGGGGATCGGGCCCAAAATTTTAAAAATTAATATATCTGTTAAAAAATGAGTAAAGATACTTAGCTTAAGCTCACGGAGGCTTTTCGTGATCTTAACTCAAAATTTATATCAAATCATCTCCAAATTTTAATTTTTCACTCTTATTAAATTTTTCCTATTGAAATCTTATGGGGTACAAAATTATGGTGCTTCATGAAGTTTTATTTTTTTTTGCTTCATCAGTTTGAACCGTCAGATTTTATTTTAGATCTGTTCGGATCCAATCGCTAATCAGCGATAATTTTGAAATTCTGGTTCAGCGGTCGCTTGTTTCGTGAAAAAAAACCGAGCCCTTTATCGCATCTTCGCTCCTCTGGAGAGATAAACCCTAAACTCATTCATCGTACCTATGTGCCTCCGTATTTTTACTTTTGACGATTTCAAGCGATTTCGAGCTTCCACTCGGTATTTCACAGGTATATTTTTTGGCGATTTCATAATGCAATTTCCTTATATGCTATGTAATTTCTCGAGTCCACTCGGTTTGGTTTGTCTTCGACGATAATATGAGATTGTACTACAATTTCATTATGTGAAGGGGCTTACACCATACTAGGTGACATCTGGCCCTTTATAATACGATTTCAAAATAAAAAAGTCTAGCTATTTCTTTTACATCAATTTGTCCGATTCTTGTCAGATTTCTTTACTAATTACTGTGACAAATTGGGTTTCGGTAGATGACTCTAGAACTATGATTGTAAGAGCCTGGTTGAGCCCCATTAATTAGGCAAAAAGTGGACCAGTGGAATTTATAATTTATTTCTTCATGATTTGTTTCTTTTTGTATTTGTCATAGAATTTATGATTTTGTTGTTGTGGATCAGTTTACCAGTGGTGGTATTATGGCAGTAGACCAGTGATGGTAAACTTAGAGTAATAAAAACCTTAATTAGTGTATTTTGGAATCTATTGATTGGTACTAGAAAATTATCTTTGGCACTGAAAAGTGAAAAGGGATAGTATTTGTGTTGATTATTTTAATTTTCTTTAAGTACATAATAGGAAAAAAAGATGAGTCAAAATAGTAGCAGTAGCGGATTGGTGTCAGATGCAACGAATAGTTATCCTCGTTGTCAAAATTGCAACAAATGCACTGTGCTAAGAGTTTCAGGAACAAAAAAAAATCCAGGAAGAGAGTTCTACACATGCACATATTGTAAACACTGGAATGGTTGGTGTGACGAAATTCATTTCAAACCAATTCATCTAAAGCAAAAGACAGAAGAAATGATAACTAAACTTGATGAGATGATCAATAAGATAGATGAAATGAGCAAGATGAATCAGATGACCAAGAAGCTGGAGCGTGAGACGAACAAGAAAGTAGATGAAATGGGCAAAAAAATGGATGAAATGAGCAAACAAATTAAATTTTTATTGCTATCTGTGTTTATATGTATGATAGTTTTTATAAAAATTGTATTGTTCTAGGAAGTTGTAAGGAGTTAATTATGTAGTTGCTTATGATGATTTATAATTTAACATTTTTATGCGCTTGTGCTTTATGTAGTTGTTATTTGCTTGTGCTTAATGTCATATTTCTATTGCTATTTGTGTCATTTTAGCATTTTGCTAGATATTAGATTACACAAAATGAAGCCCCACATGAAGTCTAGATCAAAAAAAAAAAATGAACTAGATATCATATTACACAAAAAAGTTAGCTAGTTGTACATAAGTTAGCACATACATGAAGCTAACCAGAAGCTACCTAGCTGTACATAAGCTAGCACACATGAAGCAAACTCGATATCAGATTACACAAAAGCTAGCTATACCATTATCTTGCGACTCCGCAATAATATTGTTCAGATTACGCAACAAAATATAGACTTGCACAAAAAGACGAAAAAATCTCAAATATTCTCTGATTCTTCACTACTTGAACCTTCACTTATTGTATCCAGAGTTTTCTTCTGCTTGTTTCGTGCATTCTACATAAAAAAAAATTTAGGATGCGTTAAAATATGCTTCAAGTAATAATTTAGAAAAAAAATATGAACAAATTCAAATACCTGTGGGCATGTCCTTGCATTATGGCCCTCCTTAGCATTGCATATGCCGCATGTCCGCATCTTCTTAGCTTTCTTTTCAATAGGGCTTTGAAAGCGTACGGGTTTTTTTCTCCTCCCCTTGCATTGTGAGTTGGGTGGATCAAGATAAGTTTGAATTTCAGAATGTGTTCTTTCTTCCTCTGGTGTTATCTCTGATTCAGTAATCCCTTCAGCACCTTCGTACCCCTTTTCAATTGATATGAATTTTAACTTCTCCTTACCTTCAGCAATAAGAGACTTCAAATACTCGAAATGATCTAATGACACCACGCCCATCTTGCCAAGCTCCATTAATTCAGACTTGATAGCAGCAAATCTCATGGTTTGCAACTCCATTGTTTCTCCTTTCTCCATGCTTCTCTCGCTGATCGGTCGCTTCAAAATTGTGTTAGCATCTTTTCTCCATCTAGGTAGAATATATTTTGAAGGAAGGTTTATCATACCAATGTGATGCATTATCTTTATGGCATGAGAACAAATTAGACCTTCAAATTCAAACCCCTTGCAATTGCATGAAACTATTTCACTTGTCTTGTCCACCTCGATCATGTAGGACTCGGGTTCAAAATTACTAATTTGCGGATGATAAGTAATATCTACTCGATACTTTACATCTTTGTTGACCTCTATAACAACACCAAGTAGACTGTTCTTTATTATTCTCTTAAATACCGAAAAAACAGCTTTAGTGTAAACTTGACATGCTTGAACCTCCATTTTGTAAGGAGTTAAGCACTTTGGTGTCTCATTCACAGATTTCAAATCTTCATCGCTCTCTCGTTGCCAAATTCCCTCAATCATTTTTTCAATTTGCTTAACAAATTGATAGATAGAAGTATGATTATTCACCCAAATCTTAAAAAGTGCATTCATGCTTTCACTCCTTTGTGTAGTAGACATGTCAGCAAAGAAATAATCCCGAAAGTAGGCTGGAACCCATTGTGATCGGCTGTTATACATGACATTGAGATGTTTGTTGTCATGTAGTTTGTATTCTTCAATCAAGGTTTTCCATCGAAACTCAAATTCTGAAACACTTAGGCTGCGGTTTATTACAACACCCAACTTCTTTCCCCACCCTTCTTTGGGATTGTATTGTGGCCCTAAGTTCTCCCTAGCCTTCCGCATCACATGCCATTGACAACATCTATGGACCGTGTTGGAAAAAGTAAGTTCAATGGCCTTTCTCATCGCTGGATCCTGATCAGTAATAAAAGTTGTTGGATGCTTGTTGTACATGGCTTCTAACCATGTTTGGAACAACCAACAAAAATTTTGTGCCGACTCCTGTCTAAGAAGAGCCATCCCAAAAAATATAGAGTGACGGTGAGGGCTTGTACCTATGAATGGTGCCAAAGGCATGCAATATTTATTAGTTTGATAAGTCGTGTCAAATGTTACAACATCACCAAGCTCTTGAAATGCCCTTCTTCCCCTTCCATCAACCCAGAAGATATTTTTCGCAGCACCAGTTTCATCAGGCTCTATAGCATAGAAGAATTCAGGATCCTCCTCTTGTTTCTTTTTAAAATACAATAAAGTAGTGTTCACATCTACCCCAATAAGTTTGCGATTTTCAGCTGCAATGAGATTAATCACGTCTTGCTTTTTGAAAGGAAGGTTCTGTTTGCCCCCATATAACGTTGCCACATACTCTAATATTTGAGATGGTCCCACATTTTGAGCACTCAATTCTCGAACAATTTGTGCTACTTCTAATGGTATGCCTTTTTGAGATCGAAGATTACGTTTCTTAGAAGGACTCGTAATCAATGTGTGGTTGTGCTCTTCTCTAAAGACACTCACTTTCCAAATTTCATTCACAAGTCTGATTCTACAAGCTGCTTGGCAACCAACTCGTGTCATCCCCTTCTCCTTCTCGGGAGTTTTTGGTTTGTTAGAACTTCCAATCGGCAACTCTTCATCCCGTTGACGCTTTCCAAATCCTTGCTTAGAACAAACAAATATCATCGATGAAATTCCTACTTTTGATTTTGCTTGACTCCCCCTTCGAACACTAAATCCAATTTGTTCCGCATATATGTTGTAGAAATTATAGGCTTCCAAATCTGTACCAAATTCCATGCCAACATAAGGCACATAGCTTTCAACTGTCTCTTC
>CAXKVV010001511.1:0-22143 GCA_964058805.1 Schoenoplectus triqueter
TGTTCTTCTTCTTCAAAGTCGACATATCTCTCCATGCTGATGTCGTAGCTTTGGTCAATCTTCAACGGACGTCAAGATGTTCTTGTCTCGACTAATCATTCTATGTGTTGCATTACTTGTGCAAAATTACTATGTAACCCTACACCCCTTGTGTGAGCATATTCAATCATGAGTTACTTGCTCATGGCAGCGAGTCATTAAGATGTCACCCCTCTAGGACATCGTAATGTTCTTCTTCTTCAGAGTCGACGTATATCTTCATGTTAGTATCGTAGCTCTGGTTATTCTTCATCAAACATCAAGATGTTCTTGTCTCGATGTATCTTCTCAGGTTGCTATCGAAGCCTTAATCTTCTCACGTCAAGATGTTCTTGTTTCAACGCATCTTCTTCATATTGCTATTGAAGCCTTAATCGCCCTACGTCAAGATATTCTTGTCTCAACGTACCTTATTATTATTCATCAAATGTCAAGATGTTCTTGTCTCGACATATCTTCTCATATTGCTATTGAATCTTACGTCAAGATGTTCTTGTCTTGACTAATCATTCCAAATGTTGTGCAAATATTCCTATGTGACTCTACACTCCTTATGTGAGCATGTTTATTCATTTCTAAAATACACAAAGTCCATCATTCCTATTATGAAGATATATTTATTTTTTATTATTATTATTATTATTATTATTATTATTATTATATTCTTATTACTATTATTATTTTTATTATTATTATTATTATTATTTTTTTTATTTCTTAAACTCTATTTATCTATGTAGAAAATTATTTACAAGAATAATAGGAAAAAGGGGTAGCTATTAACTTAGAACTTTATTTATATTTTTGGGATTTTTATAATAGCTAAAATAGTAGGATTTTATTTTTATTATTTCTAAACTCTATTTATTCTATAGAAAATCACTTACAAAAATAATAGAAAATAAAATGACTATGATTTTTATTTGTATTTTTAAAATGTTTATAATAGCTAAAGTAATAGGATTTTATTATTATATTCTATTATATTGTAATACTATTCATTATGTAAGAATCATTTACAAAATTAAAAGGTGGTTAGCTATACTATTTTACTATTATTATTTTTATTATTTATTATTTTTTATTATTATTACTTTATTATCTATAATAGCTAAAAGAAATCATTACTAATATTCTATTTTATTTATTATACTATTCATTATATCTATTTTTATTATTTCTATTTACTATCTATAGAAAAGTATAAGATTTTTATTACTAGTCATAAGAGATGAAATTCATTATGTTTTTATTACAACTATTATTTTTATTACATTTTATTCATCAAAAGTATATATTTTTATATTTGTAAAGAAATACAAAAGAAATACAATTCATATTATAAAACTATATCATCATTCTTTATTATAAAAGAAAATGTATTTTACTATTTATTACCATGGTATTATATTTTTGTATTTTTGTGCTATTTATTATTCTTTTTTACAGAAAATACCAATATAATATCTATTATTATATTTTTTTTTATTTATCAAAGAATATAGCTAATCTCATTTTTATTATAGTATACTACTATCATCATTATTATTTCATGGAAAATCACTTGAAAAATCACTAAAATATATCTAGTTATTATTTATGATTTTTATTTGTATTTTTGGAAATTTTATAGTATTTAAAATGACAAGTCAAAACTAGGTCAACTATATCAATATATGTAATGTATTTTGCTTTTAAATTGTTTTATCATGATTATATCTCTAAAACTGGAATATTATTGTATAGAAAAATAGTATGAAAAATAAGAAAATTTTAGAAACAAATTTGAGTCAATTTGGAGTTCAATAGCATTTTCAAATCATTTATTTACTCCATATTATCACTATTCTGTTATTATTTAATTAATGGGCTTAATCTGGGCCGCCAGATCTATATCAAGATTGGCACTCATCTTTCATTTAATCTTACTCTTATTTGGGCCGTCAGATTATATTAAGATTTGCACTGCATGGATTGACGGCCTAGATCAATTCATGCTTTAATTTTCTAAATGTCCAATAGCCCAGACCCTTTGGATTCGCTTTAATGTTCGTGCGGCCTTTGAGATTAGCGTTGTATCAATCTCTCTTTGTCTCTCCTCTCTCACACTCTGAGATACGCGCCATGAAGACGATTTTGAAGCTCCGGCCGCCTGATCGGAGATCGGCCATTACCTGTAGCGTCGTCCTAGTATGGAGAGTTAGTCTATGCTCTCTGATCGTTCATCAGGATGGTGGATTGTCTGCGCCACCACTACCAGTTGTGACTTGTACCAGAGTTTGGTACCGGAAGAATTTGAATGAAATTGAAGCTTATACAAACCTCAATTCTCCTCGTTTCTTGCTTAATCTTATAATTTCAATCTTAATTAATGCAATGCGACAGCATGTTCTTGTAATTTCACTAAACTCATTGTGAATTATCAGATTCTGACATTTATGGTCAGTACTGATCGCTAGAATCAAAGTATACTTTGCATTTTCAATTGATCGACAAGATTTCTTCTTTATGGGACTAATTCGTCAACACATTTACACTGAGATTGAACGTTTAGGTCATTTCAATTATCAATGGAAACGATTATATAACCTGTTCAATCTCAGATTCCGTTGATTGTTTAAATTTCGCATTTCCAATCACTAAACTGATTAGAAATTGAACTTCTTTGAACAATCAATTGAAAATGCAAAGGTCTGAGAGATCAAATGATCTTCGATCAGCACATTTGCTTGACTGTGGGGTTGAGAGATCGCTTGGTCTTCGACCAACCCCGATCAGTGCAGTATACCAGTCACATCTCCAAGCCAATTAATCAAAATCCGATAAAAAAATGAAAGATGAATAATAGAAATAGCAAGGCGACAGTCAAGAGAGAAGATTCAATCAAGCAAAGTATAGGAAATCTGATTGTACTAAAGAAATTATTGCAAAATGTAAAGAACAGTTGTACAAAATCTCTAAATTGATTAGAATTGAGGATAATTACAATCTCAACTCCATAGCTTCAATTCTAGAACTCACCTTTATCCCTTGCTTTGATCTAAAGCTCTGTGATTCACTGTAATTAGTATTGGCTTGAGTGTATATCGATTTCTCAAGCACTTGCCGAGATTAATCGATTAAATTGGCTTCTTTCCTTCTCTCTGGGATTCTTGAGTAATCTAAAAGTGTTGTATGCTTCTAATTGTTGCCTTATCTCCACTGGTTGAAAGTTTATATAGATATTGGTTGGTTTGACCGATTTTGACCCTTTCAATCCAATTGCACTTGGTGCATTGCATCCCTCCCCCAAGTTGTTTTCTTGTATGCCTTATGGTTCACTGAACCAGGTTTTTAATTGCTTGACTCAGGTGTAACTGCCTAGAGGTTGTTAGGCTTTCCATTTATTTGCTGATTTGCCACTATTCGGCCTTCACACTCTTGCAAGCCTTTCTAGCCTCTTCTAGGCCTTTCTAGATCTCACTCCATTCATTTATAAGCTGCTCACATACTCTCTGAGCTCCATTTTATAGCAATTGATCAAATTTCCTTTCTTTTTCCTTTGCAAGGTCATAACTAAGTCTCAGCCCTTCTCTTTGATCCTTTGCCTATTTTTTACAATTCAAAGCTTAAACATCATCCTCTTAGTGCCAAGCAGCTCCCTGTATACTCCCTTGTTGATTTGATATCTCTAACACAGTGTTCAACTAACTCGTTTTTAGGCCGAATTGTGGATCAGTACATCTTCTCCTTTCAGCATTCAATTCTTTCCAAATTTTGTTCTAACATCATCGCCTTGAACCTAGGAAGCTTCTCCATCCCTCAATTGCAGGTTTCAAGCTCTAATTTGCAAGTTCCATGTTTTGACTCGAGGCATTCCTTTTTGCTATATCTCTCTTCATGCTGTATTATTTCAAAATCTAGCCTTATACATCTTCTATCCTTTATGTAATACAGCCAAGGCTAGAAGCAATTAGCTCTAAGCAAAGCCCTTCGCTTGATCTCCATTGATGGCGCCATCGACTGTGGAGACGATCGGGAAGAAGAAGAGAAGAAGAGGGAAGAAGGGTGAAGCGTCCACAAGTGCGCCTGCATCCGGTGTTCGTGCACCAAAGCAGAGGAGAAGAAGATCGCAGAGAGAGAATCCCCAGGCGCCAGGTGCATACACTCTCTTTTCTTTTATTTAAATTCCAGTTAATGCTTTTGCGTGGAATTGGCTTGCCATCTATTCATGCACCATAGGTTCATAACCTGACAGTGGGCCCCATATGTAAGTTTATTGAGCCTAGGTTTACAAGGGTAATTAACAATGGATTAGTTCATAGGTTAGAAGTAATTAAGCTATGTTGGCAATATCTGATTGGTTGTTTGAGTTAAACACCTCCCTCTTAACCTCTAATAGCGTGTTAGTAAGTGCTGAAGTGGCTGAACCAGAGCTTGCCATGTGGCACAGCTGGGTTGAGGTGGCCTTATGGTATTGTGCCATGTGGCTTGAGGCTGGGTGAGATGGCCTCCTCTGGCTGCGCCATGTGGCACAGAGAAGATGAGGCAGCCCTGTGGTGTGATGCCATGTGGCACTAGGGTGGTGAGGTGGCCCACTGGCTGTCTGCCACGTGGCACTAAGGTGGGGCCCACATGTCAGTGACTCATACCAGGGTGGGGCCCACTTGCTGACATGGCCCAATGAGAGGCTGCCACGTGGCACACCCTCTCTCCTCGTTTATTTTATTCTTTCTGTGTTTATTGCACCCAGTTTGTACCCAGAGTTGCTATTATCTCCAATTTGTACCCAGAGTTGCTCTGATCAAATCTCAGCCTTTGATTAATCCATTTGTTCTGCTTCTATCTTCCCTGAATTTATTTTAATAGCTCCACTTATCCAAAAATCATGAAAATTTCACCAAAAATCCCTAAATTCATGATGACCATCCCTGTAATTTTTAATTCCATTTTTGCCCCTGCCTCTCTGAATTAAAAATTCTTTTATCCATAAAACCCTAATATTCTTTATGAATTAATCCCTGATCTCAATTGTAGCTCAATGTCTCTGCCAATTACCTCTCTCTTGCAGAAACCACCCTAACTAAATACCAATTAGACTTATATTGATATTCATTAGGGCTTGATTTGATTAAATGCTGACTACTTATCAGCAATTAATACAAATCTAGACTTGATCAGGTGGTTGCTCCCAGCTTTGGCACCTGATCAGTCTTGTGAAATTGACTTTCAATCCCTTAACATGAGGGTGACTTGGTCAAAGAACTGACTACTTATCAGTAATTGACACAAATCAAAGCATGGTTAGGTGGTTGCTCGCAGCTTTGGCACCAGGTCAGCCTTGAAAGCAAAATCACATTTGGAATTTCTCATGATTAGTTGCATCAAAATGCTAGCTTGGCATTGACATCATTTCATGTAGCATAGGGATTATACTGCTTCAGCTCCTTTCTAGGGTTAGCTTCAAAGGCAGATTTCTAGGGTTCAATTCTGACCCTCTTCAATAGGTCACTGAGGTGTGGGGTCCACCTGTCAGTGAGAATGGTCATATGGACGACTCATCAGATAGGCTATGCTATTAGGTTCATCTACAAGGGACTGCCATGTGGGTCCCACTTGTCAGAAAAGGTATAATCACATGGTGACACCCAAGAGGTCTCCTCTCTCCCTCGATCTTCTTGGGTGTCACACATGCTGAGTGGATAGAGAATAGCGGGGTATTTATACTCTTCACTTTGCGCTCAGCATTCCATTGTGGGACTAATGGATTTGTTCCGGGGTTATGCAGCGACTTTTCCTGATCAGTGGGCCATCTTTCCACTGCTCTCTCTCTCTTCCCCCCTTTTCTTATGATTTATCATTATTCATCAATTTATTTTCATTTATTTATCTACTCATCCTTGAAATTTTTTCAAGGGTAAACAAAGAGCCACCCACCAAAGCGGGCCCCGAAGATGTTTTTAGAAAATTAAGGGGGTTGCTTTGGTGCATGTATTCGTCGCACATTTTCTTTTCCTATCTTCTTCCCTCCTTTATTATTGACTTTATCACCTCTATTCTAGATTCGACCATCTCTCCATATGGCACGATTCCCAGACGTCCTCGGAGTCATTATCTCTCTCTCTACGAGGATCCGGAGGACTGGATACCCACCATTAGGGTTACACGCGGCACCCCCATACATCTTCGAGCTGGTGGTCTGATTTTTCGCGACGAGCAGCCTCACGATATTATACCCTTACTGCCTCGAGACCTTTCAGCCGCAGCTCCTCCTGTTCATCTCCTTGGCAAGGAGATGATCGATGGAGAGGCCTCTCGCTGGGCTAGCATTGACTTCAGTCTTCCACTCAAATATCATGGGCATCAGTTAGAGTGGATTCGCTACATCCTTACACAGGAGAGGGATGCTCTTTGTAGTTCAGGTGTGTACAGTTGTATTTTCCTGTCGATGTTTCGGTACCATATTGACACACCTTGGCTCTGTGCTTTCTGCGAGCGGTGGAGCTACTCCACCAACAACCTCTTTATTGATGATCGAGAGTTGACTCCCACATTATGGGAGATTCGTCAGCTGACCGGTCTGCCCGTATTCGGTCATTATTATGACGAGTTCTTACTATCAGAGGATGACTTGAGGGACCCTTCCCTGCATCCAGCTTCTCTTCGGGAGGTGTACAGGATTTACGATCAGTTGAGAGGGCAGCATCTTTCTGTCCCCTTCAGATTCTGGATATCTTATTTCACTGATCGGGTACATTCTCATACCGAGTGTTGTGCTTCTACTCGTGACCCTTTTGGCACCGGACATCTCGGTCTTTTCAGTGATGTGGCTGCTCCTTCACAGGATACTCTATGCTCACATGAGATCGATCGTGAGACTTATTTGACAGCCTTTCTTTCCTGGTGGATTTGTTTCTTTCTACTTCCCAGTTCGGGGGCTCGTACCATCCGTCCCTCAGTATTTGTGATGGCGAGTCAGATTGCTCGCGGTGAGAGAGTTTCATTGGTCGTGCCCGTCTTGGCCAATATCTACAGGAGTTTGCGAGGTATGACATCTTCACGCGATCCTTCTCACTGTGGGGAGTTGGTACCTTGGCATTTTATTAGTGGATGGTTGCATATGTATTGGTCTGGCTTGTATCACCCATCCTTATCATCAGACTTGAGGGCCCACCTACCCATCTTGGGTGACTTAGCCGGTACAGAGCCTGCCTCTTTGACTCCAGAGGATGCTCGTTTCAGATTCTACCGCAGCCATGACCATCTGAGGTTAGCTCGTACTAGATTGGCTACTCACCATCTGGCTGGGACCACCTGCAGATCTCTAGTTGATGCGGCATTTCATTCTAGAGGTTCTTCTCCTCTCAGAGATCAGCCAGACGTCTTAGACTATTTCATCAGTCTTCGCCACGGGTTCTTACCACTCCGTATCGGCGATTATGCTTTCATAGAGCCCTATTCTCCACACAGATGTGCACATCAGTTTGGTTTAGACCAGGACGTACCTCTCTTTCTCCTTCGTCCTGAGTCTTTAGCGATGGACCTTGAGGGCCTCGGGTGGTGCTATTCACATCTATTCCGCTTAGGGACAGGTTCTCACTTTCAGACGGTTCCTGCTTCCCGTACACCCACATTCTCGAGACGCTACATCTGGTGGTATTATAATGCCATTCGCTCGTACCAGTCATACACCCCTTCAGTGGTGGTACGCAGTACTTGTCCCAGGGATAGAGGCGGTTCATCATCTAGCCTCTCTTATGATGACTTCATCTCTTTTCCACTTCTCACCTCAGAGCCAGTGGATTTCCAGGGGTTAGATAGTCGCTGCCTTTGTTCATCTACTAGGACTCAGCTCACTGGTATGCCCCGGATTTATCCTTTCTTTATTTTAAGCTTAGATCTCAGGCTAGATTTTTTTTATAGACTCCTTTTTAATCAGATTCTGCATATGAGTATGATGAGGCAGAGCCCGGCTTTTCAGTCCCTCGCCCGAGAGCTGTTGACGTTTATTCTCATCCACCTGCCGAGCCACCGGCTTCAGCTACCATGGGGAGAGATCGAGACGGCGCCTCTCAGCCGCCTTTTCCACCTTCTCTTCCTTCTCCCACTCCGGGTGATTTTCTTTACTGACTCGCCTATCTTTACTTGGGCGCATTTCATTTACATCTCTGATTAGGGTTTATTTTTCAGCCCGCGGGACATCTCCTGTAGAGGCAGCTCAGGATGACATCGTAGCAGATCCATCAGCGCCTGCGAGTGCTGCCATTTCAGGGTTTTGCACCGACCTTGTCGTCGCAGGTTCGTGTGCTCCATTTAATACCTAGTCGCCAGCATGCACTAGTATTTTCATTCTTACATGTAGATTTTACAGACCCTGAGGCCGATGATATGGCGTCTCCTCACCGCTCAGAGCCTTTCTTTTATGACGGTCCTGCTTCACCGTCGATTTTGCAGGTACCCACTGGAGATGGTGACTCATTCGATGTGGTTCTGGGGCCAGTGCTCACTCTTGTACGATCAGAGGAGGCTTCTTTAGAGCAGGGGAGTCCATTGGCTGTCGAGCCCGCAGGCGACGAGCCACTACTGATCGAGGGAGGGCCATCTCATGCTTCTTCATCTCCCGACGGGCAGTCTCTCATGGCCACAGATGACAGAGTCTTGACTGAGCGGGTTGCAGTCGACTACGACTCAGAGTTGGATGAGAACTGGCTGGTGGAGCAGCTACTCCACAGCCCAGAGATGGAGATTCCGGCTAGCGAGGGTCTCGCCGAGCCTCATGCTTCCTCCGGTACTTTATATTTCTTTTATCATTTGCCCGTATTTTACTTTTCATGTACTTATGCCTTCCATTTTATTTTTGCAGCCGGGTCTAGTGCACCTGTAGGTCCTCCTGAGGCGATCGATATCCCTGCCCCCGATTCAGTCCCGCCGGTCTCAGGCGACGAGGCGATAGGTTAGATCTTCTCTTCCTTCTATTTCTTCTTAGGTTATAACAATTTGTCTAACCCATTTATTTTACTTGCAGATGTTTCATCGAGGGATGTGCAGCTCGCCTTGGCCGCGCTGGGAGATGCACTCCGAGATACCTTCTTCGGAGGTTACCCTCTAGATTTTGAGGTCCTGGGCTCTCTGCCCGACGGCTTCTCTTTTGACTGGTATGGGTTGATGCGGGATACTATCGCGCCAGCTCTACTCATTGCACCTCGTCTCGAGAGCACTTTCATTTCCAGGAGGTGTGAGGAGCTACTCAGAGCTTACCAGGATGCGAGCTCTCTCGTATATCAGCGCGAGTTGGAGATTCATGAGCTGCGCATACATTTGGAGGCCGCTCGACTCCGCTATCTTCAGCGGCTCTCTTCTTGTGCCACTCTCCGCTCCATGGGAGTTAGTGGTGGGCCCGCTCGACTGCTCGTGCAGGAGCTAGAGGACCACAGATTATCGGTGGAGGGCTTCTCCCGACATCTGGCGGGACGTCTCCCGGAGCTGCAGATTTACACGAGTGCTCGGGATAGTGTCTTCGCTCAGTTCTTGGACTTCGAGGCAGCTTCGGAGGAGGATAGGCACTCCCTCCATACTTATTTAGAGACTATTAGCACTGTGCTGTTAGAGTTGGAGTCCCGCTTTTTGGGCCCATAGACTGTACTTTCATTTTTTCTTTCTCCCTTACTTTTACTATATTTGATATAGGATGCATCGACATTTATCATTTTGATCTCTTGTTGTGGATGACGCTTGTTTCTATTATTATCCTTTCGTCGCTTCCTCTGCAGCGCGAGGAAGTGTTCTATTGATTTCATGTTGTGCACCTCCAATCTTATTTGCAAAAGCGCCCTATTACAACTGCTTCATTCTTTTGCAGCGTCTAATCATAATAAAAGGAAAATCTTACAACATCCTATTACATTGATTCTATACATCATTTCTCTTTATTTATGGCAATACAAAACTCAAGTAACCGTGGTATTTTACGGATACCGAACCTGTCTGTATTGACCTCTAGGCCGGGTACAGAATAAACCCGTTTATCCCTTTATTACTGATGGATAAATTTACCAGTACCAATTGGATTATGGATGCAATTGATAACACCATTTTGTGGATGCTTCTTATATATTTAATTGACTTTTATTTGTGGAAGCTCACCCACTCTCCCCTCATTTGTGCACCGTTGCGTGCGAAAGTGGAAACTCACATTCACTCATCTCCACTCAATTTATTTTGTGGGGATACTACCCTCAAACATCCATCACGCATCCCTGCGAGACAGGCTTTCATCGGGTAGGTCCGCTCTCCATGACCTGAGTCACTTCTTTAAGCGAATTACTTTATTTGACACTGAATGTCGGGCAAAAGCATAAACCCTTAGTCTGACCCCTCCATGATCTATTTTGGGATTAGAAGCAGATCACCTCCTTGGGCGTATGGTACTTTTGCGGATGAATGTACCCAACCTAGTTTTTTATATTTTAGCTACCCTCAAACATCCATCATGCATCCCTGCGAGACAGGCTTTCATCGGGTAGGTCCGCTCTCCATGACCTGAGTCACTTCTTTAAGCGAGCCGCTTTGTTTAACATGAAATGTCGGGTACAAGCGTAAACCCTTGATCTGACCCCTCCATGATATGTCGTGGGATTATGACACACCATTTCTTCGGGCGTGTGGTGCTTTTACGGATGAATGCACCCAACCTGGCTTTGTATAACACTCGTGGTGTCGGGGACAAGGGTGGCAACCCCTTATTGAAAAGGTTTATTATTATTATTTTTTTTATTATCATTTTTTATGAGTAGGAAAATAGGTTTTATTGTTTTACATATATATCCATTTATTTTATTAGAAGAAGGCAAATTTTTTGTTATTAGTGATACATGTTACTAATAATACGAGAGTTATTTATTTATATGCCCTCAGAAGCGACTATTTACTAGCCACCAATTTGCTCGACCTATCCCTTGACTTGCGCCGCGGGCGACCAATATGAGCAACTTTCGTCATTGGGCAACAGATAGTTTGAGGGACAAACTGCAAACCCTGCCCATTTTTGTGTTTATTCTGTATCAAATGGACAAACCCAGTGGTATTTGTATTGTGAGCCCAAACACCAAAGCTCTCGCCTTACATTCTCGCGTAGTTTTGGCGTTGTATTCCCTTATTCTATTTTATTTTGTATAGGGCTAAATGTGTTTGTGTGGTTTTGGATTTTTGGATGCATTCTATTTACAGATGCACAAGTAGGGTTTTGGGATTTTATGCAAAAGTGGAGGTTAGACATGGGTTTGTGTTTCGTGCACGTGTGTGTAAACGAACACTTATTCCCTCCTTATTTATTTACAATAGATACTACTCGATCGGCCCCGCTCCGGGCTATGTGTAGTATTTCTTCAGATATCGCCCATTAATCGGTGGCATGGGCCTCTCACCTTCATGGTCTATGAGTTGGTATGCGCCGCCTTCGTATACCTTCTCAATTACGTATGGCCCTTCCCAGTTCGGGGAGAATTTTGGGCCGATGTGCCGGCCAATGATCGGCCTTTTAAGGACAAGAACAAGCTCTCCTTGTTGAAATGCCCTGACTCGCGCCATTTTGTCATATGCCCTTGCCATTTTTGCTTGATATATTTCGAGGTTCTGCTGGGCTATCAGTCTCTTCTCGTCCATGGCATCCAACTCGTCCAATCTGAGTTGTTGGCATTCGTCCATGGTCATATCATTTTGCATAGCCACCCGTAATGATGGTAATTCCACCTCAAGAGGGAGGACGGCTTCAACCCCAAAAGCCAGAGAATACGGGGTAGCTTGCGTAGGTGTTCGGTACGTGGTCCGATAAGCCCATAATGCCTCCTGTAGACGATTATCCCAGTCTCGTTGGTTGCCACCCACGGTCTTTTTCATGATATTTATTAGGGTTTTATTAAAGGCTTCGGCCAGGCCGTTGGCTCTCGGGTTATAAATGGACGAGAATCTCCAGTCGATGTTAAATTGCTCCGCCAGGGCATAGACTTTGGAGCTCTTGAAGGCTGTCCCGTTATCGGATATTATCCGTTGCGGTGTACCGAATCGGTAAAGGATGTGCGTCTTGAAGAATTTAACCACATCGGATGCCTTAACTTCTTTAAGCGGAATGGCTTCAGCCCATTTTGTAAAATAATCCGTCGCCGCCAGGATGAACCGGTGACCTCTCGACGTCGGAGGGTCTATGGGCCCCACTATGTCTGTGCCCCACATATTAAATGGCCAGGATGCTACCGTGGGGTGCAACGGGTTTGGCGCTTGATGTATAAAAGGGCCGTGTATCTGGCACATGCGGCACTTCTTCGCGTGCTCTTCACAATCAGCCACCATCGTGGGCCAATAATACCCCATTCGCTTGATCTTTAATTTCATTTTTGGCCCAGACTGATGCGCTCCACATAGCCCGGAATGAACTTCTTTCATAACCTGCCCGGCTTCAGGCCCTGATACACACCTTAGCCATAACTGATCATAAGACCTACGGTATAACGTGTTGCCCACATACGCATACCGTAGTACCCGTTTTCTTAGTTGATCAGCGATTCTTTTATCCTTGGGGAGGGTGCCATGCCGGAAATATTCGATGAACGGCTGTCTCTAATCATCGTCTTCAGTTATCATCGTTTCTTGGCATTCTATCTTTTCTGGCCCAGCATTTTCATCATTCGCATCATCTGTTATTTGACACGATGATAATGGCCTCCTATTGCGGACGATGATGTGGATCTCCGGCTCTGTTGGTTCACCCAGCTCCTTGGCGAGTTTGGCCAACGCATCTGCTTCACCATTCACAGCCCTCGTGACCTTCTCGATGGACACGTATGGGATTTTCTTCATTAATTCCATGGCCTTTTGGTGATATTGTATTAGTTCCGGCTTCAAGACCTTGTATTCGCCAATTATTTGATTTATTATCAACTGTGAATCCCCAAAGATGCGTACAGCCTTGATTTCCAGCTCCAATGAAAGCTCTAGTCCGGCGATAAGTGCCTCGTACTCTGCTTCATTATTTGTACATGGTTCAGTTAAAGCTAGAGAATGTCGTATTATCCCGCCCTCCGGGGTTACGAAGACTAGTCCGGCGCCAGCTCGCACAGTTGGGACTCCTGGGCCCGCGATCGGCTTAATTGAAGAAGCACCATCAAAGTACATCTCCCATATAGGACTTCCTTCTTCAACATGTAAAGTTTCCTCGTCAGGAAAGTCACATTTTAATGGGGAGTCATCTTGAATCGGGTGTGCAGCCAAGAAATCTGCTAGCGCCTGCCCCTTTATCGCCTTTTGCGGTGTATAGGTGATGTCAAATTCGGTAAGGATGATAGCCCACTTGGCCAGCCTCCCCGTCAGCATTGGCCGAGTCATCAGATACTTGAGAGGGTCCACCTTGGATATTAAAATGATTTTGTGGGCTAGCATGTAGTGCCTCAACTTTTTCACCGCGAAGATTAGGGCTAGACAATGCTTCTCGATCGGTGAATATCCGTGTTCTGCCCCTACCATCATGCGACTTAGGTAATACAGCGCATTTTGATTACCATCCTGGTTTTCTTGTGCTAATAGGGCTCCCAAGGATCCGTCCAGGGCGGTTGTATATAGAATGAGCTCCTTCCCGGGTATGGGTGCCGCCAACACTGGAGGGTTGAGTAGATATGCCTTGATCTCTTCAAAGGCTCGCTGGCACTCGCCATCCCACTTAAACGGGATATTCTTCTTAGTCAGCCGGGTGAAGGGTTGGATTTTACCCGATAGATTGGCTATGAATCGCCTAATGTACGCCAATTGCCCTTGCAAAGATCGCAACTGTTTTAAATTCCTTGGCGGGGATAGTTCAGTTATTGCTTTGATCTTGCCCGAGTCTATTTCAATTCCCCTGTGACGTACCACAAACCCCAGAAATTTACCGGATGATACCATGAATGCGCATTTCAACGGGTTTAGTTTGAGCGCATGTTCTCTTAGGCGGTTGAAAACGACCTCAAGATATTAGAGGTGTTCTTCATATGACATGGCCTTGATGACTAGGTCATCCACATAGCATTCTACTATCTTGTGGATTAGATCATCGAATATTTTCGTCATCGCCCGTTGGTAGGTGGCTCCCGCATTTTTGAGCCCAAATGGCATGACTTTGTAACAATATATACCAATCGGCGTGCGGAATGCCGTATGCCTCTCATCTTCTGGCGCCATCTTAATTTGATTATAGCCCGCGTAACCGTCCATGAAGGAGAAGACTTCATAGGAGGATGTATGGTCAATTATGATTTCAGTTACTGGGAGCGGGAAATCATCTTTAGGGCACGCCTTGTTTAAGTCCCGAAAGTCCACGCAAATGCGGATTTGCCCATTTTTCTTCTTAACCGGGACAATGCTAGCCACCCATTCTGGCGTCTCTTCTTCCCGTATGAAGCCGGCGTCGATGAGTTTCTTTGTTTCCTCCACGACCTTTTCTTCGAGCTCTATTCTCATCCGCCTCGGCGCTTGTTTAATCGGCTTGAAGGTTGGATCAATTTTTAAGTAATGGACCGCCACGTTGGGATCTAATCCAGGCATTTCTTTATAACTCCAAGCGAAGCAGTCCATGTAGCTTCTAAGGAATGTCTTCAACCTGTCAGCCACCTCTTCCGGCAATGACGCGCTTATGAAAGTTGGTCGTGGGTCTTCTTCCGTCCCCAAATTGATTTCAGCTAACTCATCGACCGTGTTAGGTTCCTTTTCTAGCTGCTTCAAAGCATTTTTCAGGACCGGGGTATTGTCCTCTTCTGTTTTATCATCTGGCATTTCAACAGAAGTCATGCAGCAGCTCCCTTCCATACGGTACTCATTGAGAGACCCTTCGAAACATGCTGCGTCATCGCAGTTATACCCTAATCCCCGGGTGTATTTTATTTTACCATCCAGGCCCAGGACTTTATTCTGGCCGCCATTCCAGAGTTCATCAAAGCGCTTGGCCTCGGCCTTGGATATGTCTCTTAGACATCTTGCCCTTTTCGCCAATTTATATAGCTCCTTTCCAAAGGGATGAGATGCAGCGTCACCGCTCGTTGCATTCTCCGATTCTTGTTCTATCACCCACTTCTTCCAAGTGTTGTGATCAGGGTTCTTCAGAGACTGGGTTGAATCGCTCTGATAGAAAATTATGGCCTTGTGGATGATAGTTTTCCCTTTGAGGCGCTCTACCTTTGCCGGCACAACAAAGGTCTTTAGGGTTTGGATGTGGTTCACCTCCCTTGGTATAAGGTCTTTAAAATGCCTTTCGGGAACCACAGTAATCTCCAACGCTGCCATCTCTTCTTCTATCTCAATGTTCATGACTGAGTTGGAGCGGTAGATTTCCTTGATCGGCTTACGTCTCGCCACCTTAGGTTTACTAGGTACGGGAGTGTGCGAGATCGTATAAGCCACCCCTTTGCCCTTGTTATTCAGGTTATGCGGAGCTGGGTCTTGTTGAAAACTCTTCGGGAGTTGGATCGTCCCATTTCTGTGCCCTTCTTCTATAAGGTCTTTAAATACCCAGCATTCTTCAATAGTATGACCTAATATGCGATGATAGGGGCAGAATTCGCCTTCGCCGGCTCTTTCTATGTCGGCGGGTCTTTTACAGACGGGAAGTGTTAATCCGTTCTTTAGGGCCTGTTCAAATATCCGAGCTGTTTTATTCTTTAGGAAAGAGTATGGTTTACTCTTCTTGACCTTGAGGGTTTGCATGACGGTTGACTGCTTGGCTTTCATTTCTTCCCCCTTTGATTCATCCACTATTACAATTACCCGTTTGCCGCTATCGGGTGCTTGTCTTTCAGGGGTCCCGGAACGGGGTTCGCTCATCACTTCCTTGAGTAGCTCGGAGTTATAGATCACGGTTTGCAGGTTTTCAATCATTACCATGATTTCATTGTGTTGCGTCTTGATATCCTGCATCACTTCCCATTGTTCAGACACCTCTCTTCTATTATTTTCAACCTGGTGCCTTATTTCATCGATCGCATTCCAAACGCGACCTTCGAAATTTTCCCGCCATGAGCGTTCTTCATTTATAGGCCTTGGCCTAACCGGGTTATCCCTTCCGCTACCGGGTCCCGTGTTGATCATATATGACTCCTCACTTTCATTATCTGTTTCGGGCCCTTTATATGGCTTCTTGAGGATGTGATAGATGATCTCTTCGTCAGATTCCTCTTCCCAGGGTTGACGATCATGGCCAGACTCTTCTCCTGAGGTGGTATTGCCCGAGTTATCAGAATCTTCGGAGTCTTCTCCCGAAGTTGCCTCTATGATCTGAATTTGAGGGGTGTTGGCAGGTTTAAAATTGAAAATGACCTCCTCTTCAGAATCACTCGCATTGATTTCGCTTGGTTTTATTCGGGCCTTATACGCAGCCACCTGTTTGAAGCGAAAGGTTGCTTCTTCACCCGACTTCCTTCCGGGTCTTTGGGCTCGAGCACCTCGGGGTTTAATATTAAATTTGACCTCTTCTTCTTCTCCGGATGAGGTGTCAAATTTAGGGCCTCTGTTGAAGGGTTTCTGACCTGTTTTTGTTATAGGCCGGCTTGGCGCCACAGCGGATTTAGGCAGAAAGTATTGGGCGTCATTGAATTTAATCTCATGCACCCCGAATGGCTTGACATCTCCGTCAATTCTCTTTTGCTTACCATTCTCGATATATTTCAGGCATTGGTGCAGAGTAGAGGGTATGACCTGATTGCTGTGAAGCCACGGGCGACCCAGCAACGCCCGATAAGAGGTTTCAGCGTCAATGACATAGAATTTAGTAGGCGCTTTTAGGCTTCCGCATTGCAGGTTCAGAGTTATAGCTCCCAGGGCCTTTTGGGAGTTTTGATTAAAGCCATGAATAATCACCTTTTCATCAGATAGGTTCTTTACGTCTAAGGTGATGGTCTTTAGAGTTTTAAGTGGCATAATATTGATCGAAGACCCTGCGTCGACCAAGATGCGGCCAATCTTTTGCCCTCCGCAGTTTCCTGTGATGTACAGTGGGCGATTGTGGTCGACGGTGCCTATTAGGAGGTCGTCGTCTGTGAAATTTATACAGGCAGCCCGTTTGGCGGTAAATAGGGCTTCTTGCATATTTTGCTCCACGAAATATGACTTGTACTTCTCGGGATCTTGCAAGGCCTGGATTAGGACCTCCCTTAGGTCTTGTGACATCATCAACGCGTCAAATATGCTTAATAGCGCTGGAATCTTACGCAGATGTGCCAACACATTATATTCTTCGCCCGTCGACCGGGTCCTTTCCGGGTTCTTGCTTGGATTCTCGACCTCTTTGCCTTTATTTAGGGCATTATCCTTTCCTTTATCGGAATCCTTGGGAGCCTGTCTCTCGGGTATATAAGTCCCGGACCGGAGCACGGCTTTGCACTCTTCACTCTTGGTCCCAGAGGTGCTTGCTTCCCCTTCGTCATTTGGGAAGAACATCTCCTCTAATGTTGGCATATCTTCGTCGTGAGAAGAATATACCATATTGCATGAAGCACCCCAGATCTCTTCGCTTTCTTCTTTATTTATTTCTTCATTTATATTTTCTTCCTTTTGACCTAGGGTTAGCTTCTCCCAGTCTTCTTTAGAGATGAAGTGTTGAAGGGTGATTACCTCGGGACTGCCCTGCTCATACTCTTCAATTTTATTCTTTCTGGACTTGTTGCTTCTATGCTTCTTTTTCTTCTTAAGAACCTGGTCTTGGCTTTGGTCCATCTTATAATATACCCTGGGTTTTGGTGGGACCACTGGCGTGATGTCGTCTTTCCATCTTATGCCAGGTTCTTTCTTAAGGGTTTTAAGCATTTTAATCGATTTCTTCGATAGGTGCGTAGTCCATTGTTCTTCCTGTTCTTCGCATGACTGGCCCGGGACTTTCTCTTCCTCATGAGAGATCGTGTTGGCCTGCTCATGGGCTGATGGGCTTTGCAAGAACCCCTTTGGTAAAGTAATTTCACCATTTTTATACGCCTTCTCGACCCAATCTTTGAAGACCCAGCAATCTTCAATTGAGTGCCCTATTATTCTGTGGTATGGGCAAAAGTTGGGCTCGTCCGATTTATCAGCATCTTCCGGGCGTTTACTGGCCGGCAGGGTTAGGCCGTTCTTCAGTGCCCCTCTGAAGATTTGGGCAACTTTATCTTTTCTAAAGGAGTACGGTTTAGATTTCTTTTGTTTAAGGGATTCAAAACTCCGTGAACTCCCTCCTGGGTTGGGCCTGGGTCCCTTATTATAATTGCTGCCACTTGTGCTACTGCTGCCGCCTTGGGTGTCTGCGTTGGCAACCATCTTATCTTTCAACGAGGTGAATGCCACTTTGGTCTCGGCTCGGGCTCCTCGTTGCGGCCTATTATGCATAAAACTTGGTATGGTGTGTGGTGACATCCTTTCCATGTTGGATACCGATCTGAGCAAGTCTTTGAATGTGTTGACCTTTGTCACACCAAGAAGCATGCCCATCCACCCGTCAATGTTCTTCATGATTAGGTTGACGGCCTCGTCTTCAGTTAATGTGCGGTCGCATTTGATGCTGAGGTTCCGCCATCTATTGATAAAATCTGTCATTGACTCCCCTTTCTTGGGTTTAGTGCTTGCCAGATCGGCTATGTTTATTTTGTCAGACACCATGACAAATCGCGCCCTGAACGAGTCTGCCATCTCGTCCCAGGTCCTGATGCTGTTGTTTTCCAGTGAATAATACCATTGGAAAGCGGTTCCCACCAAGCTTTGAGGGAATTGTCTTAACAACAGTGCATCATTGCCGCCCGTGTTGCCGCACGAGGCTACAAAGTGGGCCAGGTGTTGTTCGGGGTTCAGGTCTTTATTGCCTTCCCCGGAGAAGGTCCTGAAGCGGGGGATCACATACCCTTTAGGATATTCTTCTAAGTCATATATGGCAGGGTATGGATGTCCACAGTTTTTGACAGGAGGGATAGCGTATCCACCTCCAGCTATTTGCATTTGCTGGGCAATCATGGCTTGAATCTCCTTCCGGGATATTCCCGTTGGTTCAGCCTCCACTTCTATTGTTCTGTGTGGATGGGGTTTAGAATCGACGGGTTGTTTTCCCTTATGATTGCTTTTAGTACTGTGGACCCCTTCTTGACGGGAGCTACCAGCTTTAAAATTGGCGTCTTGTGATTCTTGTAAGGATTTGACCGCCTTAATCAGTTCTTCATTTTGCTTTAGCATGGTAGCGATTAGCTCCCGTTGCCTAATCAGCTCTTCATCCCGTGCCTCGATGTGGCCTTTTAGTATTTCTATTTCATCGATAGGCATTTCGGGACGTGTTTCAACGTCATCTTCGTTGTCAAAGAGATCAGGGTTTTCGTTGTGGTCTTCCCCTTCCCTGCTATTGCCTTCGGGGTTGACTCTCTTAGGAGGTCTCCCTTTTCTACCATTATTCTTATTGGTATTGGTGACGTGAGCTTGATTAGGCGGGGACTGGTCATCCTGGACCATATTCACCTCACCATCAGTGTCTGGATCAGTATCGTAGCTTATACTGATGGTGTTGACTGAGAAGTGCTCTTCATAGCGAGCGGTTCTTCTTTTCTTCTTCGCTTGGTCGGGGGCAGTTATTTTTAGGTTATTGAGCGGTATTCTCGAGCCTAATCGGCTGAATACACTCTTTTGACCTAAGCGGCTGAACACGCTCTCGGGAGGAGCGTTGGACCTGCCGGCCTTGCTGGGCTGGGTTTGAGACTGGGGTTTTATTGGCTGGGAACCCTTCGGGACCCACACCTGCTGGGTGCTAGGTGTTGCCTTTGACGTAAACCTCCTTGGGTTCGGAGTGGAGGCAATGGCTTGCGGCTGAGCCATGCCTTGAGATTGGTTAGGGCGGGAGACGTATCGTCTCGACCTAGCGTTTCTAACGCTCTTCCTCTGCTTGAGGGCCCTGTGAGCCTTGTAAATGGCTTCTGCAGGGGTTTGAGACTTGTCCTGGCGGCGCTGAGGCCTTTGAGTTGGGCGAGGTGTGGGCTTAGGCACCTCCCATGCCTGGCGGAGCTGGCCTGTGGCCGAGTTCTTGGCCACTATGCGGAGAGCTGTGAATTTATTGGAGACTGGGACAGCTGGCCTAGCCACCAGCTGATTTTGGTATGCGTCCAGGGCCCTCTTCCTGGATGCTTGGGAGTCGCGGGCAGTCTGGGCTGCTGCCTTTGAGGCCGTCTTCTTAGACGGGCACCTTCTCCTCTTTGGGGAGGCAGTAGGAGAGGCCATTACATTGTTAGAGATCCCCTTGGGAGTCAGGGTGATCGATTCTTCCTCCTCGTCCGGGATGGAGATCCGGACGGTCGCGGGAGTGAAGGTGGCCACTGGAGCTGGGCCGTAGACAGTCAGTTCTTGTGGGATGGTCCCAAAGAACATGAAAAGCTTGCCCTCTGGGCTCTGTGCAGGCATGACGGTGTAGGGAGCGAGGTTGAAGTTGCCGAAGTATGCCATTTCCTGCAAAAACAAAAACACTTGAAAATTATTAGTCATTTTAGCACATAGAAGACCACTTGTATCTCTTAAGTATTCTATTTGCCTCTCTCTTTCAGAGATAAGAGGAGAATCTAGGTCCCACCGGGCGTCGGGTCCCGTTTTCATGTTTTGCGCGCCCGGAGTCGTTTTCGGCGGTACCGAGGTCGTCGGGTCCCGTTTTCATGTTTTGCGCGCCCGGACTCGTTTTCGTCGGTACCGAGGGCGTCGGGTCTCGTTTCCATGATTTGCGCGCACGGACTCGTTTTCGACGGTACCGAGGGCCTCGGATCCAGTTTCCAAGTTTTGCGCGTCCGGACTCGTGTTCGGCGGTACCGAGGGCGTCTTGTCTAGTTTTCTTCTTTTGCGCGCCCGGACTAGTTTTCGGCGGTAACAAGGGCGTCGGCTCCCGTTTCCATATTTTGCGCGCCCCGACTCGTTTTCGGCGGTCCCGAGGGCGTCGGCTCCCGTTTTCATGTTTTGCGCCCCCTGATTCGTTTTCGGCGGTCTCGAGAGCGTCGGGTCCCATTTTCGGCGGTATCGAGGGCGTCGGGTATCGTTTTCATGTTTTGAGCGCTGTGCGACCCTTTTTCGCGCGCCGCCGCACCGCCGCCGGGCGATGGGTTCTGCGGAAGAAGGACACGGAGATCCCTCCCGAGCGTGCATCTGCATGGGTGTCGGCCGACTCTGCCGTTTAGAGATATTTGGATGCACATTCAGGGGGTTTTTAGTGATTGTGAGTTCTTGTAGATTCCGGTGGGCGCAAGCCCCCACCGTTAATTACCCTGGGCTACGAACCTCGAGGCACCTCTGGATCTTTGAAAGAGAGAAGCAAATAGTATAGTTAAGAGATGGGCAAGTGGTCGTCTAAGTCTATAAAAATGGATCTACGGAAGATGAACCTACCAACAGACCGGTTCAATCTAGGGAAGACAAAACCTACAAACAGATCGGTTTTATCCTATGGTGGACGAACCTACAAACAGACCGGTTCAGTCCATGCCTCCTCGAGATGTAACCTTACCAACAGACCAGGTTAATCTCTTCATAGGGGGCTTGAGGTGAGTCTACATACAGACCGACTCAACCTCTGTTGATCTAGAAGATAAACCTACAAACAGACCGGTTCAATCTTAACTAGTCAACAACCAATCACACAAAATACAACTCGAAGCACTGAGCCGGTTGATCTTGAGGTTGGTGAATCAGGAGAAGGGTGGCTATGGCCCACGTATTTCTTCTCACTGATCTTCCAGATCATGAATTCGTAGCACTAAGCCGATTCATAAACCTAGGAAACACAATTGCACACAATGTCAAACCTGAAGCGCTGGGCCAGTTCAACATTGAGGCATGTGTTAGTGAAGGAACCTACCTACAGAACGGTTCACATTCACTGTTTTGTGGATGAATCTACCAACAGACCGATTCAATCTCACAGTCTCGGGAAATGAGCCAGGAGACAAACTCATCGACGGACGAGTTCAGTCGTGCCAGCTCAAATGGTCATGAATTTCTTGTTCATGACACCGAGTCATTAAGATGTCACTTCGCTCGGACATCGTAATGTTCTTCTTCTTCAAAGTCGACATATCTCTCCATGCTGATGTCGTAGCTTTGGTCAATCTTCAACGGACGTCAAGATGTTCTTGT
>CAXKVV010001512.1:0-27512 GCA_964058805.1 Schoenoplectus triqueter
CAAACATAGTTGTTCTTCTTTTTGTATTACAACGTCGAAATTATATATAACAATGATTTCCTCACTTTGATTTAACTAACATAGGTCGCTGATTTCATTAAATTGTTTGAAACATCAGCATATATACATATGGCTCTAGAAACAGAAACAACTCAAAACATTAAGGCATATACATTATTAATATTTCTATTCAATTTTACAGATTTTGAATTCTGGTCATGCTAAATGCAAATGTAAATCTAACAAGAGGATCTTTCAAGAGTCACAAATTAATGCATCCAACAAATTGTCATGTATAACTTTACTTGAAAAATATAATTAGATATATCTTTTTGTGATCTACATGAAGATCCGCTTATGTGGTTTTGGCAACGGTTTACATGCACATGTAGTTGATTATAGCAACAGATTGCATAAGTAGCACGCGTGAATTAGTATGCAAAAGCATATGTTGTCATATACACATTGAAAAAAAAAATCTATTTGCAAATTACATATAATTCCGTTTCAAGTTTTGCTGACTTTTGATTTGACAATTTGAATGATTTTTCGTGACAAGTTGAATCAAATTAAGTTGTGTTTGGATCAAGAGACATTTAGACGTATGAGGCAGCAAATCCGCTGATTTTTTTTAGTAAATAAAAAATAATAATAAATGAAAATAGTATGATTATTTTTTTTGAACCCTGGCCAGATCTGAGTTTCAAACTCGGATCCAGTTTCCTGACCCGAGTTTGAAACTCGGGTCCGGTATTTTTTCTTCTTCTGTTTGTTTAGTTATTATTTTTAATAAATTTTAATAGTTTATTTAGTTTGTTTATTATGTTTAAATATTTATTTTTTAATTTAACTCAGTTATTAATATAACAATGATTTTTAATTAATAGCCGTTGTTAAAGATAATTTTAATTTTTTAAAAAATTAGTTATAACATTCTTTATGAAGTCAATAATCAATAGAAACAAATTGATTAGATAAGAACATATGTTATTGTATATTATTCACTCATTCAATAACTAATATAAAAAAAATATAATTATACATCCAATAATTAAAAATATTTACTCAATAATATATACATATCATATAATAACATAAAATATATAATTTCTATAAAAAAAAATCTAAAGAAAGAAATGAAACAACAGAATTTAAAATTTTAAATGTGTTTTTGAGCTGGAAGGCCATGTTTTTTGGCCCTAAAAATGGCAATAATAGCGATAACAGTTAACCCTGTAGATCTTATTGTAAGCTTTCTATGACCACGTAACACGTCTCAATCAGAGTTTTCTATAAAAAATATGGCCTTTTGAAGTTGAGATGATCGAATTTCGGTTTTTATTTATTTTTCCTCTCTTCTTTCTTTCTTATTTCTCTCTCTGTCTCTCTCACCTCTCTTATTATATATGAATATATGAAAAAAGTTGATAATTCGTGATATTTCAGTTTTTGAATTTTAATTTTTGGATCGTTGATTTGGGTGTTGTGTAAGGTCGTTTCTGTTGTAGTGATAATATGGACTAAAGTACTCAGTGTTAATATTTTTAAAATTACATTTTATTTATTATAACATTATATATTTTATTATTATTTCACATAATAAAATGATTAGATAAATATTTAAAAATAAACTAAACTAAAAATAAATATTTTAAACATAATAAATAAACTAATTAAACTTATTAAAAAATAAATTTGATCCCTTAATGACTTTAATTATATAATTACACATTACAAGATAATTAAATAAATATTCTAAAATAAGTTAAATAAAAATAAACTATTAAAATCTATTAAAATAAATATTAAAATCCATAAAAAAAGTTAAATTAAAAAATAAATATTTAAACATAATAAACAAACTAAAAATAATAACTATTAAAAATAATAACTAACAAGCAGAAGAAAAAAAAAACACCGGACCTGAGTTTCAATCTTAGGTCAGGGAGCTGGATCCGAGTTTGAAATTCGGGTCCGACAGGGTTGAAAAAAAACCAATCATACTATTTTCATTTATTATTTTTTTATTTACTAAAAAAATTGGGAAATCCGTGCTCAACTCTCCATACGAAGATTCCATGCGGATTCTTCTCTGTAACCTTATATGTGTGGTGCTTCACATAGATTTTAAGCATAGTAATAGTTAAATGATTCAGAAGACGTTATATAAAGTTAAAATTTCACGATTTAAATATTATTTAGGAATAGTTCATTTTATATTATTTAAACAAAATATATATTAAACTACAAAAATATATAAAAATATATAATATCATTTTAAATTTGATATAATGTATTTTATTTATAAATTATTGAAGAATAAAACATTTTATAACGTTTTATTCGTATATAATATATTCTGTTCGTGAATTATTCTCGTCCAATTCGTCAAGGGTGAAAAACAATTAATTCACAAATCTTTTATTACTATTTTTTGTAAGCCTACGTCGCGCCACAGAAAATCTAGCCAAGTCGCTGTTGAATTAAGCAGCGCAAAAATTTGTGACATGCTGTGATTCGAACCTGTCACAATTCATAATAATACGATTAGCGAATTATTCATGAATTATTTATTTTTTATTCATAGTCGGATGTCACGAATAATTCGTAAATTTAATATACAATATATTTTTTTATGAAAAGAATGTTTTATTCACGAATTATTTAAAAAAAACACATTATATATTATTTTATATAAAATTTTATAGTCTTTAATATATTTTTAATATTTTATCATTATATTATATATTTTATTTATATTATATAAAATAAATTATTCCCAATTTATAACCATATTATATTCAAACGTCGAATTTTTGACCTAGCCTAATTTCCGAATCACAAACTCACATGCGCTATGTGGTATGAGAATGTGTCGCATGCGCAAAGTGGGCCGGGCGTAATGCTCACCTGTGACAAATTACTACTCGGAATATTTATATACAAGTCCCGAATTTCAGTGCACAAAAGAAAATGTTCAAAACCAGTTTATTTTGTACAAATCCTAAATAATTAACATAAATTTCACATATGATATATATGGGATGTGGTCATCCACACGCATAATAAAATATCTATACTATTATATAAAGCATCTAAGAATTGGAGGGTCCATTTTTTTGTCATGGTAAATTTTTAATATACCCATTTTATCCCTCAATTAGACGGATAATATTTATTGTTGGTTGATCGAACGTATGTGATCGCGTCCATTGATCCCCTCTTTCTCTCCATTTCTTTCCCTTATATACTATTATTTCCATAATTTTTATTTTTTTATTTAGCAACCTTGTGCATATTTGGTAAGAAATTAATGACGATAATATATGTTAGAATAATTTACTTTTCTTGCCATAAAAAACATGAATCATTAACTCATATTGTGCAAAAATCTCATCCAAGATTAAATATAGTTTTATTATATGTTTTCTCTATAATTTGGTGAATTTATAATTTAATATTAGATAAATGTGAATTTTTTTAACTTATAATATTTTAATGTTTAAATAAAAAATTCTGCTGCAACGCGCGGATATATAGCTAGTGTATTTTAAAATGTCGAGAGATCCAACTCAAGGTCAAGGTCAAGGTCAACAGTTGATTATTATTCACATATTTATTTTATTCTGATTTCTAGAAGTGAAGATGCTAGTAGGTCACAAATTTAATATAATACTACGTGATTTAAATTGATGTGGTCCATTGAAAAAGAAAAGAAGAAAACTTGAATGATTTGGGCTGTCCTTTTTCTTTCCTTGTTTTCTTGTAGGTCGCCAATTTTCTTTCCTTGTTTTTTCATTTTTTTTTTCTTTTTTGGCAATGGGTCCATCGGTAGGCGTCAAATCTAATACAAATTCGTATGTGCTTAATTCAAATTATTCAAACAAACTCAGGAATTCGGGTCCGCTGCCATAATTAGCTATACCAACGAGCTGCAATAGTGTCAATCAGTCAATGACATGCGGGACCCATAACAGAATATAAATTTGATGTCTGAGGTAGTTGATTTGTACATTCATTTAAATTAATTTAATTAAAAGGTCAAAACATGAAGATTGGAGAGGGATGAACTGAGTCCACTTGCAATTAATTGTGCACCCCATTGTCTTGATGATTTCTAATCAATGCAAGTGGAATGGCATCAGCAATCGGAAAAATGTATTATAACAAACTGAGTTCATATTGATATATAGAAGGAGGACACCAAACATGCATGAACTTGGTTGTAACTTGTTGTGTACAGGTCATTTAGTCAAGCCATCTGCAGTACCAGACTGATTTCTGGCAGTAACAGTATTTTGGAATCAGCCTCTTCTCTCTGTTCTGTAGGCCTTAATTAATTGACTTTAAGCATCGGCGAGTTAATTATTCTAGTATGTTTGGATGGGTCAGGAATAACAGAATAGTCGTCGTTCTTTTCAACTCTCTATTACTATTTCAAACAAACAATTCAAACAATATTTCTACTATTCAGAATAGCATCACCTTTTTACTATCCTCGCGCTAATAAAAAATTCACTATTTTTCACTATCCTCATTTGCTATTCTCAATTCCTCTATTCTTGCGCTATTCTTTACATGATCCAAACATACTAAATATTCGGCAATGACCGAAATTACGTTTTGTGGTCGTGTGCATTTTGGTTCAAATATGTTACTGATGATGATAACCTCTGGATTTTCCTTCTGCAGGGTTGTTGTCTAGGCTTCTTTGAAGTACATTAGCTAAGAATACTTGACTCGTTCATAATGGAGACTGCAATTATGTTCTCTACGTAGTTGAAGGCTGATTAATTCTTTTTATATTTTTTCATTGAACCATTCATGAGAGAGCAGGTAGCGAAAGATGGGAAGGAATAGGCTCGAACAAGTAAGATTCAACTGATTTTAGTCATAGTCCAGGAAGTGACAAGGTCTAGTAGGAAATGTTTCAATATTCAGCTAAATTTATTACATTAAGAGATTTTAAAATATATGATGCTATTCCACGAGCAAGCATCTACAAAGTATAGATAAAATGTAGGATTGAAAATGTGGTTCTCAACAATTTAGATACTAGTACAAATACAAGTTCAAACCAACAGGAAGATAACAGTGAGTACAGCAGAGAATAACTAAAGCAATACTGTTCTCACCACCTTGTCTTCTCAGCAAATCAGAAGATATCGTACTTCAAAAAAAGGAAAATAAAAAGATAAAACACCAGCATATTAGGTAATAATCATCAACAATATGGTCAAGCACGTACATAATACGAGGAAGCATTTTCAAGATCAACTAGATACTGGAGTCCCCTCGGGATGGGTGGCATCTCAACATTTACAGTACCTTCAAGCATGCGAACTACTTCTCCCATGCATGGCCTTAGTGTTTCCCAATCCTGAATGCACCAACATGCAACCTTACATGCTCTGTCAAGCTCCTCCATGCTAACTATGCCCTCCAGTTTATCATCCAACAAACACAAAAGCTCACCATGGTTAATTTTAATCGCTGCATGAACAGGAAAATAGGTGTACTCTCCAGATTTTATGTTCTCCTTGTTTCTCTTTCCTGATATTATTTCAAAAAGCATCATCCCAAAACTGTAGACATCAGCCTTCTGTGTAATTGGTTGCCCTGATAACCACTCAGGTGCAAGGTAACCAATGGTTCCCCTCATTGTTGTCAACACTCTACTCATATCTCGGTTGAGGAGCTTTGCCATGCCAAAATCAGCTATTTTGGGGCAGAAATTTGCATCGAGTAGTATATTTTCAGGCTTAATATCACAGTGGATAATGCAATCTATGCATTCTTCATGCAAATAAGTTAATCCTTTTGCAACTCCAAGCATTATCTGGTACCGGGTTTTCCAATTTATAACACCATGCCTGTTTGAAAATAGATAAGTGTCTAGAGAACCATATGGCATGTACTCATATACCAACATTTTCCAAGCACCTGTAGAGCAAAATCCATGTAGCTTTACAAGATTGGTGTGGTGGATCATACCAATCGTCCTTACCTCAGTTCGAAATTCTTTCTCATCATAATTGTTGAATTTCAACTTTTTGACTGCGACAATAGTTGAACTTGTCATCCATCCCTTGAAAACAATACCGAAGCCACCTTCTCCCAGTTTGCTGGAGAAATTTCTTGTTACGGCTTTTATTTGCCAGTAGGAATATAGTATTAAGACGTGTTCTCCATTTGGTTCCTTTATTATCAAACGTGATTCTATGTTTCTCCAGCAAAATAGAGAAATAAAAACAAACAATGGTGCCAGAAAACTTATAATTAATGTGAAAACCCAAATAGGAATATGCTTCTTCTGGTTGTGAACACGGATATTGATAAAATTGTCCCCAACAGTATCTTGAGTGAAACTATTTTGAAGATCTTCAAACCACAAATTGCAATTATTTCTGTCAGATTGATAGACGTAGGCACTACACAAGCAATTATCAAAACATGCAGTTTCACATTCGTTTTTGCTCTTGACCATCATAGGCTGTGGGTCATCGGGATATATTGCTATGTTTTTTACTAGATAAAATGTGTTGTAATAACGGGAATACCATGTGGTTTGGCAGTTAAGAGATATGTTGCTTGAACATCCTGCAATGGCTGATCGACCGCTACCATTATTTGGAGAAGTTTGGTGCAAAATACTGAGATCTGAACATAAGGCTTGAGCAGGTGGACATGAATCAGACTCTGTACTGGAGTAGAAGTTGTACATACAATTACCTGGTGCATACCAAAGAGTTTCCAAAGTACCTGATATATCAACCAATCTTATTGTTATTTGGCTCCATAATAATTGGATAAATAAATAGGGTTCTCTGGTATTATGAAATGTTACCAGACCACTGTCGTCAGGCTGTTGGATGCCCAGCCATGTTGGGAAAATTCCATAATAATCATTACTTGCATCATCTTTTTTCATAATAAATCCATCGCTCCTACTTGGATCAATCTCAAGCGAGAATCCCGGGCAACTAAGAAACATGTTCTTCCCAGTGACCTTGTTAAAACCAAGTTTGGCACCTGGTAACCAAGTATCAGTTGGGTGGTCAAAACTTTGCCACATTACTCTTGAAAGGTTATTATGGTCTCGTAAAACCAGATTTCCACTATCAAGGAGAACTAACACTGTTGAGACCTGTTTGTCAGTATTTTTATCTGGCGACCACAATGATTGAAATGAAAATTTTGACTGGGTCAGATTTAAGTAACCATTTGACGAGAGATTCAGAGCTAAAAAAACAGCATCATTGATGGGGTTCTCTCTGTTTGCGTTCCAGATTATAGTACCAGGTGACTTTTGAAAACTGATTGCAAGATAATAATTCTGGACTCTAACCGAAGTATTCGTGATTTTGATACCATCATCACTCGGGCTAGCTTCGCTGATAAAGCCCAATTGGAAGATGCTTCCTCTTGAAACTAAGGTTTGGGAGGAATTAAGAGACTGACCTGGATATAAGGTATCACCGAGGTTCATGGCAGCACATAGGTTAGCAATCAAGAAAAACAGAGATATGAATTGAAGCACAAGTACTCTCATCTGAGAAGATAATGATGCCCTGCCCTTCATTGTCTTTTTTGTGAACAGAGAACAGAGGTCTCTTTGGGGTCTTTGCCTTTTTGGAGGTGGAAATTAAGAAATTTTGTGTTGTTCGAAGAAACCAGGACAGTCGATGCGGTCATAAATGAAGTACATCTTTTGTTTTGTTTGCATGGAGAATTTTTTTCACGCTGTTATATTTTATGCAAGCAAAAACAAATCGAATTTCAATGGCCCATGGGCCATGGCAGTATTTATTTTATTTTTTTTGAAAACTTAGCAGCGTCGGGCCATGGCTGGATTTCATTGGTACATTTTCACGTTGGCAAGTCAAACTTTTCTTCCGAAAGAAATATTATTTTCCATGTAATTAGACGACGTCTCAATTAAAGACGAAGTTCGGAGTGCCGTGCTGCTAAATTATTACTTATTATGGGATGGCTTAATCAAATTATTGTCCTCTTCTCCAAACGTCCGATACAAAATCTCCCTGTGCGATCTCTTTTCTCCGACGACTGTGTTTTTTCTCCAGTGATAAAAACCTAGCGAGGAGCACAACACAGTTTCGATTTGCTCTCTCTCCAGCGACAAGCAACTTCGCTGGGTGAGTCGAACATTTCTTTTCTCTTGTGAATTTGATGGGTGAGACTGACATTTCCATTTCCGATTACACGTTATTTTTTTCAATTACAAGATTTAAATTTCCAACTAAGAAATTAATTCACTGGCGAGGAACATATGCGATTCAATGTGAGAATTTAATTCATACATGTTGCATACATGACTTTAATTTATATAACATGTGATTAATCACAAGACTTTAATTCATCTTCTTGCTTTAAAATTGAGTGTCGATAAACACATCTTATTATACTATTCAATTTTCTCTAAGGCATCAGGGGCTTATTAGTCTATTATAGTGACTTTCTTCTAGTTGGTGACATCCCAAATACCAGTATTTAGATCAATTGAACTTCTTAGTCTAAATAATGTATACATTTCAGTCTCTGGCTCAAGTCTCTCTAATCTAGTAAACATACTCATCTTAATTCAGTATGGTTAAGGACTCCAGTTTTACTCTCTTGATTTTAGTACTGGTAAACATATTGTGTACTGGTTGCACATTTGAATAGAGTCACCTGAGTAAACATGTACCTATGTGTTTTAGTACATGGTATTCACACATTTTTGTTAATTATAATTCATAAATTCGCTACTATTTCAAATTAACTGATTTTTTATTCTTTGCAAATCTTATATAGGCATGGAGCATGTGGATTTTGGTGACATTTCTATTATTTAGATTGAGTATTAGTGTGAGCTCGGTGCAGGTAAGGAAAATGCTATTAGAGTAGTACAAGGAAGAAGAAAATGTATTAGATGATTAGTTATGACTTTGTTTTGTATATCAATCTCAGTTGATATTTTTTATTTATTTTTCTACTATTTTTAGAAATGGGGATCTTGTAGATGTATTTGTTGGCATCTATTTTGTATATCAATCAAGTTCTAATTTTTATGGTAATTTCAATGAGAAGTTAAGAACTGAGATGAAAGCACTTTGCTAATACTTTCTAACATGCAAATGTTCCATTTGCATACTGTTGTTAGACATTTGTGAGTTTGTTCATGTGCCAGTGCCACTTCTGATATTAGCAAAGTGTTTGTACTTCTCTGGTTGCAAAACTTGAACATATGAATCTTGTAAGATTGTTAGGTTGCTGTTTAGATTTTCCTGAAAAGTTGCTTGTCTACGAATACCTCTGTAACATTAGCCTAGACAAGTTTCTCTTTGGCATAGTCTTGTTATTTCATTAGACCATAATGTTAAGCCAAATCACAACTCTTAATTAGACAAAAAAAAATTCATAGAACCTCTGTAATCATAGAAGGGGTTGCCAAAGGCTTCTTTATCTTCACCAAGTTGTACAGTGACGAATTGATAAATTGAAAACACTTTGTTAAGTGACTATAGTACCTTCCTAGAAACAAATAAGTTCCTGATGCACATGTTCATGTCAATAAACTACAAAATACTAAAGTGCATCTCACTCATTACTACTATGAATTTGTAACAAAAAAATTAGTTCACATTAACCACAGGTTCACCATGTACTACTCGGTTCACATTCACTACTAAATAAAATTCACATTAACTACATAATTCACATACAAATTGACATTCACTACTTTATTCAAATACATTAATCCAAATAAATGAAATTGCAGGAGTAGATGTCTCAGCTTACTCTGCAACTGCAAGAATAAATGATATAGTCAGATGCTTCATTTGTAAAAACAGAAGTTGAGAAATCAGAAATTACCTTAGTCAAAGTCATTTTCCTCTGATTCATCTCCATTAACAACAGTTTTACTCAAACCAACATATGAAGATGCAACAATTTTCTCTACATAGACGGATTCAGACTTTTGATTTAGAGGATACAAATTAGATTTTTTTTAGTTTGGCAAAATTTTAAATTTTTATTCAATATAAATGTATTTTCTAATTTTTTTCTGAAAATATACATAATTATAAAAATATTTATAAAAAAAAATTCAAGGGGAGGCAACAACCCCTAGCTGCACATGGATCCGCCCTTGGAGTTTTGTTACCTTTAGTTGTGAAGTATAATTTTTTTTTACTTCATGTCATGTCTTTCATTTTTTAATTCAAAATACTATCTAACCGTTCAAAATATTCTCTATATTAAAATATGCTTGGAGAACAAAATTTATATTTCATTTGAAATTTTTTCTAGTTTTTTAGGGTAAAAAATGCATTGAGTTTATGATTTTCAATAATAATATTTTTCTAACTATAAAAAATAAAAAAAATGTTCAAAAAATATAAAATTTGATCTATAAGTATATTTTAATATGAAAAATATTTTAAACGATTGATTTTATATTTTAAATTCAGAAATGAGATATATATGACGTAAAGTACAAAAGATATTTTGTACTTCGTGACTCGCCATAACATAACTCTCTCTCTCTATATATATATAGTAAAACTAGCGCATTCTTAGGAACATAGAGTTAGAAATATCAAAATCTCAATTTTTTACACTATGTCATATCACTCCTAGGATGCGTTCATACACTACGTCAAAATTTCAAATTTTAAGTTAAAAATGACTGATATGATCCATCAATTTATTCTCTATATCAAACTCTTATAGAAAATCAAATTTTATATTGTTTGAATTTTTTTGTCATTTTTTTGGTATGAAGAAAATCATCACTATTGGACGATCCAAAATTCTTAAATCAACTAACTTTCTCTTGACCCATAAAAATAATAAAAAAGTTTTAAAAAATAAAAAAATTGTTTTTCTATAAGAGCTTGATATGGAGAATAAATTGAACAGTTTGGATCGGTCATTATTAACTTAAAATTTGAGATTTTAATATAATGCACGGATGGATCCATACAACGTGTTATATTTTAGACTTCTTCTCCCTCCCCCTCCCCCTCTCTCTCTATATATATAGAGAGAGTTTGACTACGGTGCTACGCAAAGCATGGAAGATCCGTGTGTTATGGACTGTTTCTCCGTTTTCAAAGTTTAAATGATTGATCCGACTGGTCAAAATATTTTTCATATAAAAATCTAGTTGGGGACCAAATTTTATATTTTTTTTGAATTTTTTATTATTTTTTAAGATAGCTACAAAATTGCTCTTTTTGAATGGCTCATAATAATTAAATTAAGTGATTTTCTAATTATCTTAAATATATATATATATATATATATATATATATAAATTTTGGTCCCCAACTAGATTTTCATATGAAAAATATTTTGACCGGTTGAATCGACTATTTGAACTTTGAAGACGGAAAAATAATCCGTAGCACACAGACCATCCATGCTATACGTAGCACCATAACCAAACTCTCTCTATATATATATATGAATGTTCAATTGAATAAAAATTCATACCAAATTAAAATTTGCTATATCTATTATATATATATAACTTTAGACAATCAAAATCAGAGTCTATATAGAGCGGTGGCACAAACAAATAACATTGTGCAGTTCGGAAAATTAATTAATTGGTTTTGCACTCATATTAGTTTTGATGGCTGACTATTCATTCAGATCCGCAAAATGCCGTCAGAGTTTATATTTTTGAAGTATAAATATGAGACATTTGTGTTTAGAAGAGTTCTATAGTTTTTGCAGGCGTCAGCAGAGGCGTAATAAGAAACGATCGATAGGGGTTGTCAGGTTTAAATAAATAGAATGTTCGAGTAAAAAAAATAAATTATTTTTTATCGTACGACTTTTATTTTCCAGTGAACCGAAAAATATTCGGACGTCAACTGACGTCTACCTTAGTTCCGCCCCTAAGAGTTTTTATCTTAAAAGTATAAAGAAGATATTTGTACCTTCTGGAAATCATACACAACTTAGAATTTTAGAGGGACATTGAAATTATAGTTCAAATTTAGGAGAGTGTTAACGTTACAAGATTTCTTGTACTACAAAGAACCACAATCTCATTTTTTTTTAATTTAATTCAAACTACTGATCATATTCCTTTCTATGTATGAAAGATGCATTCATGTAATATTCAAATCATTGATCATATCCCCACAAACAACTGTTAGAAAGCGCAAGAGAAAAACTTCAAATCTAGGGTTAGTCATGGGGGAGAGGCCTCCCCTGCCAATTTTTTTGTGTGCTCTCTCTCTCTTTTTTAAAGCTTAGGTGGAAAAAAAATCCATGTTTTTAACACTCCACTTAGTGTCCTTTGATTTTGTAAATGTTGAGAAATAAAATAGGCCTCAGATCCATTACAGAAATTATCATCACAGGCCCATTATTGAAAAGAAGCAACTGTAACTAGATTAACAAATTAGGCTACTCAACTTTTTCTATTTTTAGCAAGTTTTCGTTGCAGATAACTGTTAGCAACACTCTATATAACAGCAACTGTAACTCCTGTAATTCTTTAGAACTCTAATGAATAAAATCAATATATTCAATATTTCTCTTCTCTGTTTCATTAATTCAACAGTAAATTAATGCCCGCATAAAAGATGTCTCGTTGAATGTTTGGCCACCATAATTGTAAACGACTAACGTGATGTAACTAATTCTCACTGTGTTTGGTGCATGATACTTCATTGCTATTTGCTATTATTAAGGACCACTATTGACTTTTTTTTAAAAGTAATAACAAACAGTATTGACCAGTGTTTTAAAATGCATTTTGTGCGGCCGCATATGCGTGTGCACAACTGATCCGCACAGAAATTCATCATGCGGCCGCATATTGGTTTGCACAGAAAATTCACAAAAAATCACTAAAAATGGAGAACTTTCAATAGTGTGGCTCAAACCTTGCACTTCAGGGCTGCCCACCATCTACTTTGCCACTGGGCCACGTGAAGATTTTTGAATAATTGATATGTATATTCTTCATTTTTTGTGAAATAAAATCGCATATATTACCACATAAAAATCCGCATATGCGTTCGCATAACGCATATGCAGTATGCGAAGCCCTTCCGCACGCATATTGAAATCCGCATTTTAAAACCTTAGTATTGACTATTGTTCAGGATCTACACCAAAAAGCAGCTCAAACCTTCAGTGTACAAAGACAAGCTGTCTTGGTATGTTATTACTACCAATACATAATATTTGGTTTAATTAAGTTTTTGGTCCCCAAAATTTACTGTCTCAATTGCTGGATGTTACAGCATACATAAATATAAGGAAAAAAGAGTAGAAAATGAATACACATAAAAAACGCAAAAGAAGAAATTATGTAAAACATGAGGGGGTTCAGGGGCCTCAAGCTTGTAAAGAGAAGGTAGAATCATTTTCAATATCCACAAGTCTCTGGAGGAAACTCGGAATCGGAGGCATTGAAACTTCAACAACACCCTCCAGCATTTGAACAACTTGTCGCATTGACGGTCTATTGGTTTCGCTCTCTTGAATGCACCAACAAGCAACCTTACATGCTATGTTTAGCTCTTCCATATTTGCATTTCCCTCCAACCTGTTATCCAACAGGCACAAAATGTCTCCTTGCTTAATTTTATTAGCAGCATGAAGAGGGAAGTAAGTGCATTCTGGATTTTGGATTTTTTCTGTATTTCTCTTCCCTGATATGATTTCGAAAAACATCATGCCATAACTATAGACATCCGCTTTTTTTGTAATTGGTTGCCCAGAAATCCATTCAGGTCCAAGATAGCCGATTGTTCCTCGCATTGCTGTCAATGCTCTGCTGAAATCCCGGCCAAGTAGTTTCGCCATACCAAAATCAGCAATTTTAGGACAAAAATTTGCATCCAAAAGTATATTCTCAGGCTTAATGTCACAATGAATGATGCAGTCTCTACATTCCTCATGTAAATAAGTTAAACCTCTCGCAATTCCAACAATTATTTTGTAACGGGTGTTCCAGTTTAAACTGACACAATTATTTGAAAAGAGATGAGAATCTAAAGAACCATTTGACATGTACTCGTACACTAATAACCGTCTAGTGCCCTCAGAGCAAAATCCGAGAAGTTGGATGAGGTTTATGTGTTGGATCATTCCTATTGTTTGCACTTCGGTTCTGAACTGTTTTTCATCAAAGCTTGCATTTTTCATTCTCTTAACAGCAACGACAGATGAATTTGGTAACAATCCCTTAAAAACACTACCGAAACCACCTTCTCCAAGCCTTTGAAAGAAATTCCTAGTGATGATCTTTGTTTCTGCGTATGAATATGCTACCAATCGGCCCCCAATCATATCATCTCTCTTTAAGATAAAGAAAATTGATTTGCACTTCCAAAAACCCAACAACCCAACAACTGATAGGGCAACAACTCCTATGGCTGATATAATGATAACATGATGCGCTTGTCTGCTATGTCTTGTAGTCGGAATTTGAAGACGAATGTTAAGTTTTACTCCCTTCCTGTTGTCATTTCTTAGGTTGGTATTTTTTAGTTCTCCAAACCACAGGGTACAGTTATAATTATAAGAATAAGCAGAACAAGAGCAATTACTGAGACATGCAACCGTACACTCAGCTTCATTTTTTGACACAAGCAATTGGGGATCATCAGGATACGTATTAATATTATCAATTTTGAGGAATACATCATCAGAACTGGAACTAATTTGGCAATTGAGTGATATATTTCTTGAACAACCACCACTATAGTACCCATGTTCCCAATTTTCTGGATATGCAGGATGGAAGCCATCAGGACAAGAACATGTTGTTGTGTAAACATAACCTGTGCACAAGCCATATGGCCCACAGAAAGAATCAAAGTCGCATTGAGAATTCGGACTGGACCAAAGAGTATTAAAATAGGGAGAACCATTAACCCAATAATAAATGTTAACAAACCCATAGTAATCTAATTGTATGAATGTATGGCTCTTCTCAGAATCATTAAACGTTACTAGACCATTTCCATCAACCACTATATCAATTAGTTGTGGAAACATACCATGATACGTAGCATTACTAGATGATTGTCTGATGATAAACCCACGAGCACTACTTGGATCTAATTCCAAGCTGAACAAAATAGAACCTAAATATTTTGGAGATGTCAGGTAAATATTATTTCCAGTAGCCGCGTTAAATCCCAGTGGTGCTCCTGGCCACCAAGTATTTGCTGGGTGATCGAAACTCTGCCATACTGTTCTTGAAATATTATTCTCTTCTTTTAATATAAGATTTCCAGTATCAAGCAAAACTACTGCAATTGTAGTGGTTGTTTCTTCTGACCGGGTCAGATTTGTTGACCAAATCAATTTCTGAGATTGGATCATCACTAAGTTACCAGTAGAAGAAATACTCAGTTCAGGCTCAGAAGGTTTTTCAATAGGATTGATTCTTTTAGCAACCCATAACACAATATCAGAATTGTTTGCAAGCCAGATCCCCAGGAAGTAGGAAAAAAATTCCGAATTCATAGATACCATTCTTCGAAACTAAGGTTTGGTTTACTGAAAGAGTCTGACCTGGCAGGAGGGTGTCGTTGGCTGTACAGAAGCAAAACCCCATGATGAATATGAAGGAGATGATGGTGAAGTTCAAAAGTGCCATCAATCAGCCAATTTTTTCTCTCTATTTGTTTTTCTTAATCGAAACTATCCTGAAAGGGAAAAATCAATCTCTGTTTCACACCCAAATTACAAGAAGAAAGTCCCACACACTTTGCACAAATGAAGTAAGTTTGAATGAATGCTAGTTCCCGTCATCTCCCTGAGAAAAGGGGGTAAAAGAAGAAAGAAGGTAAAAACACTTTGAAAGGTCAGATATGTCAGGAGAAAGTTCCATTCTCAAGAGGTCAAGTCAAAGCGTTACCTATATTTCTTGGTTTGTAGCATAAAATATATACAAAATAGTTGAATCGCTCACCATTGCAGACGAATTTATAGAGGGTGCATGTTGTGATGTAGGTTCGATTTTGATACCATCTTCATTGGCAAAAATTAACGAATGGTTCTGGTTCTTATACTCTCAAATTATACCCAAATGACTAATGGACAGTTCTGTTTTCTTTATATTAACTTCAAATTTTGATAAAGTATAGTTCATCGAATTATTTTTTAATTCAAAATTTATGTCCATGTTTTCGTCTTGTACACCTTGTAATTTGTTTCCTCATACTTTTTTAGCATAGTGTTAAATTCAGTATGACTCCGAAATAACTTCACAAGACCTAAAGTAAGTGATTTGGATTAAACGTAAATGTAATTTTAGAATAGTTTGTTGCATCTAATGTGTCCATTTCATCTCGTGAGATCTCTCTAATTCATTGATCACAGTACACGTCCCAAAAAGATAAAATGGACTAATAAACCAAAAAGCGACTTTTCTCTACGAAAAAAAAGAAAAAAAACTAGGCGGCGAGATCTCGTCTCGTGATAATCCATTTTAAGTTTTCCTTTTAGTTGCCGAAGCAAATGATAAATTTAGCCGATTTTAAAGGGAAACGACATGCTTTGGAGAGCAAAAAAAATTTTTTTTCCAGATAGAGTACTTTTGATCTAATCCGTTCAATCAGATATCAATAATTCTAATTTAACAATAATATATCCTTTGTATATTAAAATTTGTGTTTAAATTTTTTTTATAGATGTTATAATTAAAATGAGTCATGATTAATTTTTAAAATTCTTCACGGAAAATCCTCTCCACAGCATGCGTTCCCATTTTAAAGGTGCGCAGTTTCTGTCTTGTTTTTCTTATCGAGTTCGAATTTCTCTTCGTTTTATGGATTTATCTCGCTCCAAATAAGAACACTCGAGCTCTATCTATCTCGCTCCAAATAAGTTCCTAGGCATGTACATGTTCATGTCATAGTGTTCCACATTGATGTCAAGGATTTACGACAAAAAAAAAGAAAAACTAAGGCTTATACATTAACATAATGCCCAGAAGCAATGGTACAGCTTTATGTACATTCTGTGAAAAAGATTGAATAAAAGTTTTGGATATTTTTTCCCACCTTCAGTGGTACGAGAAAAGGATGCCTGCTGGGAATATTGTGAAAAGCTGGAAGGAGATAAAGTGCAATGCAAGTTTTGTCACAAAATTTTGAATGGTGGTATCAGCTATTTAAAATATCAAATGTCCAACATACCGGCCAAAGGGGTGCACCCATGTGGTATGGTAAGAGATTACATAACTGAAAAATTGAATGCAATTCTTGCTATGAAAGATGAGACAAAAGAAGCCTCCATTGCAAAAAAAAAAACCAACGCTTAGCTGAGGCACGGTCTTTTATTGCTACTCTACCTCCTGCAAACCTTCCTTCCACAAACTCTCCTGTTGCAAGTTGACTTCTATTTCTTCCCCCACAACCATCTCGATTGGATGCGGAGAGGTGCATTGCTGAGTTCTTTTTTGAAATAATTTGGATTTTATCATTATGAGTTCACATTCATACCAGTCAAGAGTTGATTTAAACAATGTGTGGTTACCTAAGTTCAAAGAAGAGAGAAATTCTTGGGTTGAAGAAATAAAGGAGGATTGGGGTACTACTGGATGTACCATTTTGTCTGATACGTGGACTAATAACAAAACTTGAGCTCCGATAAGCTTCTCCATTTCATCCCCACTTGGCACCTTCTTCCATAATTCAGTTGATGCATCAGACTACATCATAAATAAAAACACAAATTTCCTCTATGAATTAATCGATTCAGTTATTCAAGATTTCGGGCCTGAAAACGTGGTGCAAATTATAACTGATAATGTTTTAAATTATGGCAATGTGGGAAAACAGACAATGCAAAACTATAGCACAATTTTTTGGTCCCCTTGTGCTGCTTATTGTGTTAACTCTATTTTGGATGAATTTTCTAAAATCGATCGGGTTAATAAGTGTATCATTTAATAACTAAATTTATTTACAACCATGAAATGATACTTGAGATGATGAAAAAATTCACTGATGATCAAGAACTGGTACGAACTGGTATCACACAGTCCGTTTCTGACTTTCTCACTCTACAATCAATGTTAAAGCACCGACCGAGGTTATAGCATATGTTAACCAGCCCAGAGTACATAACCTCTCCCTATGCTGCTAGGCCCCCACAGCATCACCTGCGTGGACACACTTGACAACACTGAATTATGGAGGTCGGTGGAGGAAATTGTTGCAGTGTCAGAACCATTGTTAAAAATCTTGAGGGATGTTTCAGGTGTTAAACTGGGGATCAATGGTATATATGAGTCCATGACCAAGGCCAAGGATTCAATTCACACCTATTACATAATGGATGAGGGATAATGCAAAACCTTCTTAGATATTATTGATGCCAAATGGCAAGATGAGTTGCACTCATCTCTGCATGCGGCAGCCGCATACCTGAACCCAAGTATACAATACAACCAGGAGGTGAAGTTTCTCGGGATGGTTAAAGAAGAGCTTCATGCGGTGCTTGATAAGGTGTTGCGCGCACCTGAGCTGATGAAGGATATTACCAGTCAGATTTATACTTTTCATAAAACGTAAGGCATGTTTGGGTCGAATTTGGCTAAAGAAGCTCAAAATTCTACATCACCTTGTGAGTATTTTAAGCTCATTTTTGCGGGATTCTTTACATTTCATGTAGTTATGTGTTTGTCCTTTTCTTGTCATAAGCAGAATTTTAGCTCTAATATGAACTTATTTTTTTCAATTGCAATGCTTATAATTCAACTTTGTCATTGGTATGTTCTGTTGGATATGTGTTTTTGTTTTAATTTATGCTTGTATTGAGGTTGTTCATTTTGTTACAGTAAGGCTGAATTATTATTCCCATCACTTTCAAAGGTCTTTTCAGTTTTTATGCCAGTATATTCAATTTACAAAGATCCAGAAACATATCTAATCCTTGATTAAAACAATGGTGCTTGGTACCAACTGTCATGAACCCATAGCAGTCTGGTGTTCTCCAAAATGGAACCGAACCACTCATCTCAAAACTTCAAACGGAAAAATGCAGTACTATTTTCACAGTTGAAGCCAAGACTAACCATCTTATCATAATAAAACTTTCTAGGGATGTGGTGGGAGCAGTACGGTGACTCAGAACCAGGACTACAACAAGCAGCTGTAAGAATATTGAGCCAGGTATGCAGCACTTCAAGCTTTGACCAAAACTGGGCCGCAATTCAACAGGTTCACTCTGAGAAGCGCAACCGCCTTGACAAAGAAATCCTTATCGACCTCCTCTATGTCCATTCTAACTTCAAGCTCAAGTCCAAGGGAAAGGCCACCCAGTCAGACCCAATAGAGAAGGATGAGATGGACATGACTTCTGACTGTGTTGAGGAGACAGAGAACCCACAACCTACCCAGTGGCTTGAATTTATGCTTGTATTGGTCCTTGTTACCACATAGCAAACACCACCTTTTTAAGCTCGAACGAACACATATTTGGTTTGTAGTTTGTGTATGGTATGGTAAGGTTTATGTATAGTAATGGCATGTTAGGTTCTTTAGTAGCTCTTTTAATTATGTATCTTGATATGTCAGGTGTAGTGAAGATTGATCTGTTAGGAAATGGCCCGTAATGTAATCTTAACCTTTAGTGACTATGCGACTGGTACTCGTGCAGCAGCCGGTATCTATGGCTTTCTGATCATGTAACACAACATGAAGTATGGTAGTAGGCAGCAGTGAATTGTGAAATCATTTTGTTCTGATTGGTCCAAGTTTTTGGATCATATCAGTATCCTCTTGATTAATGATGTAGTGGTTTGGCAAATTGGGAAATTCATTGAGCTCTGTACCGCTTGAGAAGAAGCCATCTGTTTTGGTTCATTGTCAAGTCTCATAAAGTTAATGGATATGTAGGTCCAAAGCAAATTGAAACTGTTTCATTTCAGAGAAACAGTCCAGTGGTTTATAGCATAATATGAAATCAACAAAATCCGGATTTTTTCTGGTAGCATCATAATTGTGAGTACCTGTCATGCTGTCCAAAATTCATTAATGAAATGCTAAAGGATCCAATCTGGACTAAATGTGAAGGTCTCTGATCTTTTGGCGGGTATTTGGACAAACAATCGGAAACCATGTACTGGATAGACTGAAATTATCTTTCATGTGGGTCCAGCAATAAATGACTAGATATTGACGTTTACGGACAAATCTACATGTATTATGACTAGATATTACTCAGAAACTATATTTTTGAAAATTAATTATATTTAAATCTGTACACATCTAAAGTTTCGGGAGCAATTATCATTCCTCTTAGTATCATAGAATTTACTCGTTGTAGCTACAATGCTATTTATTTTTATTTTTATCATCAGTAATACAGACCAAAGTCAAATACGCAAATTTGTTGGTCCTTGTTACCACATAGCAAACAACGTGTAAAATAAATTGTACGAATGTAATCTAGGACCTTATAACGACAATATATATAACTCTTGAATGGTCATTATAACATAACTGTACTGAAATAATTATGTAACGGTTCAGATTTTTGTTGTTGAATTTTTAGAGCTAATATCAATTATCAGATTAAGTTATTCGTCAAATAATGTTACTATCTCTATGGTCATTTGTGTTGAAGTTATAATTTTTTTTCTCAATTTTGATTATTACACGAAATGTTGTATAATTTAGCAGTACAATTGTTCTACTTTATTTTTTCTTAGATTATCATTAATTATTAATTTTAACTTGTTTTATTTTCTCTTAATTCTATATTTATTTTACATTAATTATATATTCATGATTAAAATTTATATTAATTACTAAATTATCTTCATTTTTATTTTCTTTATTTTCATATAAAGATATGAATATTTAGATTTTTGAAAGACATCACCATAGCAGGGCACGTACAAAATATTAATTATTAGTAATCAGCACTACTCAACAAAATATGTAGATGCAAGACTAATTAAATTTGAAAAAGACACGCAACTGTCAGACATATATGGACAATGGAAATGGAATAAAATTCATTTGTTGCATAATCATCATTTTGACGTTGCTTTCATGAATGCTGAAAAATGTTAGCTAGATCTACAGGCACAGGACCCCATTTTTCTAACATATGCCCATACAATGGAAATGGAGTATAAAAATTTCTGACAGAAACAGATGGAAAAATAAATTTAAATTTGTATATTTGAGAAAATGAAAGCGCTAATAGATCAAAGAAATATATTTGAGTGCAAGAATTGAAATACTTGATTACCTTATTACCTTATAAGATTGACCGATTGGCAACCAGTTACGGAAAACCAAAGAAAGAGTCTACCAAAAAGTCAAAAATTGAATTTCCACATTGCTATAGTAAATCTAATTTCATATTCATTTGAAGTACTAATTAGTTTTAATTTTGGTTAGCAACCGCATGTATTGGTATACAATATTTATTTTCCCTAGAATCAATAATATAATAACTATTTTTCTCAATTCACTAGTCGTCCTTGTACAGTTGTACTCAACTGTTAATTAGTTACTATATTCGTTCTGATGGTAATTAGCAGAGAGAGGGTTCTAATCGCATCAACTCATTTTTTAATTTGTATTTTAAAATGTGAAACTCAAATTTGAAATCCAAAAAGTTGATATTGTTAATTTTCATGGTGAAGCATGCTTATAAAATTTCATGATTTTTGAAACTCATTTTATATTAGATCAAATGATAACAAAATAAATACATAAAACTAAATTCACTCACTTTTGTTATCATTTAATATGAGCTCTAAATATCATAAAAATAAAAATAAAATTATGAGCATACATCTACCATGTTGAGTTTTAAATTTTAAAATATAAATTAGAAATAAATTAATAGTATTTAATGACACATACAATATTGCTGACATTGTAACAAAAAATGTCTCTGTCGTAGGATAATATCGAAGCAATTAAAAATCGATTTGATCCTTATCCGTATTTTTCACACTACAGCCACCTCGCCATTCCCTGCACGGTGCGCACCATTTTTCAATCCCTATATTAAATGCCCAAGCAATCAGCAACTCACAATCCACCTCACAGGATAAGAGTGCGAGAGAGAAGAGAGATATCATATCAAGAAAACATGGATGAGAGTTCTAAGAAAACCTCTGCAGGGAAAATTGGTGGCACCACAGCAAACGGGTCGCAGAGTCCACAGCCCGTTAAACCTTCGAGCAGTGTCACGAATCCTTCTCGGCCAGTCCGACATGACGAGTCGGTGCCGGAGTGGAAGCTCCAGTGCTTGTGCGCAGATTTCAGCAGGCCACCAGTCATGATGGCAAGCTTTGCATGCTTCTAATTGTAATGCATGCATGTATGTATATATACTCCGTGTATTTGTGTTAGCTACGGTAATTCATTGTGAGATTTAATTCACAAGGAAAGGCTAAAAGTGGTGTCTGATATTATTAAATGTGGTATATTAATATATCTGTTTCTACTTTGAGTCTTCGAGCATGAATCTCCTATGAATGTCAAGATATCACTGAGTTCATCAATCATATATCAATTATTTGGCAAAGAAGTACCGTTACTTATTCGTTGCAGTCGGTACAAATCACCTGTCACGAGTTTTTTTCTTCTTTTCCTTCTTGTTTCGAAAGATAGATAATATAGGAATATTCAACTTTTTTATTTTTAATTGTTAATCTGCGAATTGACGAATTAAAATTTGTACAAATTGGTGGGTACAATACCTTATTTGGTTAAATGATACACAACTATAACGATGGTTGGGTAAATTGGGAGATTCACTAATGAGTCTATCCGCATAAAAAGTTAGATACGGAGCACCTTAGGTACTTAAGTATATATATACTTATTTGATTTTTGTGTTAAAGAAAAGAAATTAAATTTTTCATTGATCTCGAACTCCGTGGAAAAAAAAGGAAAATTGGACATGTAACCTTGAAATTTTGGTTAATTAAAAAATTTCCCATCAGATCTTTAAATATAAGTATTTATCCATTAAAAACTCATTTAATTTGTTATTTACATGAATTATCTTCAATAAATTAACATTAAAATTTAATAAAAAAATATATGACAAAACTTACTCTATTGTCTAGTTTCTCCAGGGAAATATTCTCATAACAAAAAATCAACGCCATAATGATTATTATATCTGATCAGCATTATGAAAAATTAAGTACAAAAGAAAAAAAAATGGAGGGGTAGATGAAGAAAGGGAGAGAGGGATGACAAAGAAGAGGTATTTAGTTTTAGATTTTCGATATATGAGTCAAAGAGAAATAAAAGATCAATCGTTCATGAAAATAGACGGAAAGGAGAAAAAATTAGGTGGGAGGGTAATTTGGTCAAATAATTTTTATAAAAATTTAATATTGATTTGATGAAGATAATTCATCATCTGATTAAATAACAAATTAAGTGAGTTTTCAATGGAATAAATATTCAAATTTAAAAAATTAATGAGAATTTTCCAATTAGCCAAATTTGTACGAGTACATACTCATTTTTTTTAAATAAATGAAGGATATACAAAATTACAAACTATGCGGACTTTTTGGTAAATAAAAAATGAATTGATTGCGCTGAATTTTACATCATCTAATTAAATTTGAGTTTAAAAATTCTGTCCTAAAATCTGAACCCAAATTTAAAAATCGATCTCAATCATTATCCGCAATTTTTCAATTATTTGATCTTTTCATCTCTCCTCTCGTGCAATCCGGGAAGACACGAAGACCTATGCACTTTGCATGACCTCTAAATTACCGGCTCTGATCCTATGTGTCCAAACACAATACATCTCTCTGTGTGTCGTACAAACAACCAGTTAATATCTTAGTGACAAAATTCGTAAATTATTTATAAATAATTCGTTTTTTATCACGAACTATACGTTAACTTAATATATAATATATTGTATTCATCAAAAAATATTTTATTCACAAATAAAACGTTTAATTCGAGAATAAAATATATTATATATCATTTTAAAAAATATTTTATATTCTTTTTATATTTTTAAAATTTTAATATTTTAATATATTTTTCATTTATATTATATGAAATAAACTATTTCTAAATTATACTAAAATCTCATCAAATATTTTCTAAATTACGAACTTATTATTATGATTAATACAAATAAACAATGGAGTTGAAATTCGCGACACACGCAACAAATTGATGTGGCGTGTGACTGGGATGGCGAACCCAAAAATAAGACAATTTTAGGCATCGCGTGTTCGTTCCCTCCCTATTGCTATTTTTTTGCTGAGAAAAAAAAAAATCAATCGTTTGAGAATTGTGTGCCTGGAATCACAGGCCTTTCTACAATAGCATAGTAGAATCTTAAAGTCTGATAGCTACTCGCCAGTTTTTATTAATAATAATTATTATTAAATTATTATTATTAAAAATAAGAGTGAGAACCGTAAAATTTCAAATATACGAATGGCAGCGCGCCACTGCCAATGGCGCGGACGAAACGCGCCACTAACAGTGGCGTGTTTCGTTCAAATCCCACGCAAGTGAGATGGAGAGGCGCTGCGCGTTTTGTATATATAAGAAGCAAACACGCCACTGACGGTGACGCGTTTCGTAAAAATAATGAAACGCGCCACTAACAGTGGCGCGCTGCTATTCGTATATTTAAAATTTTACATTTCTCACTCTTATTTTTAATAATATTAATTTAATAAAACTTATTATTACTAAAAACTGAGCTACTCGCTTATAACAATTAAAAGAGCGTTCTTCTAGAATAATCACAAACAAGGGGAAATGTCTTATAGCTTGAATCAAAGTTTTAAAATGTGAATTTTAATACGCGTACAGTTGATCACTGCATAACGTATATGTGATATGTGGTGCATATGCGGTTTAGTATGCGTCTTACGGATATATATTCTAAAAAATTCTTACAATATTTGAATTGATCATTTATTTTTGAAGAATTTTAATGTAAAATAAAAAATATAATAAAATATTAATATAATTTTGAATATTTTGTATGAAAAATATAATATAATTAATTTTATAGGTTTAATATGATAAATATTTTAAAAAATAATGTGCATTGTTAAATATGCGGATGTATACTCTTATACTTGCAGCATCACACCGCATAAACATAAGCGGACCGTATATGCGGCCATGCAGTCGCATTTTAAAACAATGGCTTGAACACGTAGAATCCTTTTACTCGGCCGACCCACTCTGAATCAGCGATTAATGTTCGAAAAAGATGGAAAAGTTATCTTTAAATAGTGAGGACCGAATTTAAAACTCAACTCAATTAACTCATTTTTCACATTTTATTTTTTTTATTTAGCAAAAAGATCTGCAAAGTATGAATCATGGTTGGTCGTATTTGAGCCGATAAGGTGCATGAATTTGATAATCCACCATAAGAGAATAGAAAAAATAAGGGTTAATGATAACCTAGTACAAAAGAAAGCTGGAATTGGGCTGGAACCAAGGGCCAGAACAAAGTGGGATTCTCTATTTATTTTGGGTTGGATCTGGACCGAAGGATGGAGAAACTAAACTTATATGAAAAGGAGGCTTGTTTAATTATTACTAATTCTAGTGTGATTTTTTTTTTATTGCGGTTTCATTTGATGTCGTTGATAATATTACTCTGAAAATTGTTTCAGTTTTTACCTGACGTTCAAGTGCATTAACATTTCAAACAGATCTGGGCCTTGTAATTCTTTTATTAACTCGAAAAGCGTGACAGAAAAAATGGAAAAGTCCACAATTAAATGTACAAAATAATGAAAAAACAAAAGATTTGTTTAACAGTGAAGAAAGCATTTCCATTTTGATATTTTCTAAGAAGTTTGTCTTGTGTGAGAACCGGAGTGATGGTAATATTAAAGCTATTATGATCAAATTGGATATCTATTTACCAAGATGAATTAGAAAATAATTCACTATCAAATACTTTGTTGACATTTATATAATTGTTGTGAGTAAGAGGGCTACAAACCAATCAACCTTAAGCAAGCTAATTCTAACTTTACTTCTATATTTATATATCAAATAATATGTTGACTTTATAATAAAAATTGAAAAGTTCTGCGTTCTTATTTTTTTTATAAAAAAAGAACAAAGTATGCAATATTTGGAGTCATATATTCTAGTTAAATGACAACATATTACAGATTGAGGATTTGAGATGTGTTCAAGTTTGGTTTGACCAGTTAAATCCAAATGATTGAGTTAATTTCAGAAAGGTCGTCCACGAGCCATGTTTTTTGTACTTGCTTTTTTTCATGGATTTGTCTGACAAAAAAATCAGCAATTATTGGTTGGAAATTTTTTGATGCAACTTAGAATACTTTTAGCACTGCGCATACTCCTTTTTCTCCAATTAATTTGGACATAATTTTTCACCAATTTTAAAAATCATCCGTCTCATGGAAGAACATTTACTTAGATTTAATTATTTTCATCATTTTTTATTTTTATAATTTGGTTAATAAAATCTCATAACTGTAATATATTTGTGTATGAGAATTTTTACTCATGGCAATAAAACAATGTCCTCCATTTTTTCAGAGATAACCTCAGGAAATAAACACCCTCCGAAATCCGGATACTGCCAAGTGGGGTCAACTCGTTGTTTCCCGAGGCTTGACCCTTAAAACCTAGAATGACCCCACTAGTCAGTATCAGAGAACGCTTGCATATTGGTGGACCACGCTTACCGAACCCTAGACGAGATAGACCCGGTGTAATAAAACCTGTGTCGCTGTATTCGCGGAACACGGCGCTTCTTTCCTTTCAACTCTTCTCCTTTGTCCGATCTTATTTCATATTTTGTGTGGAGAGATCTCAACCACCGATCCGAAGATGAACGACAGAGATGTCTCGAAGCAGATCCAGCAGATGGTGGCCTTCATCCGCCAGGAGGCGGAGGAGAAGGCTAGCGAGATCTCCGTCTCCGCCGAAGAGGTAATCTATTGCAATTTCACATTTGCTCCTGGTCCAGATGCAATCTTTGCTTTTGGTTCAATTTTTAGAAGTTTACCAATGCAGAATTGGACGATGTTATCGTGATTTAGGAATTTATGGTTCACAACTTAATTTCTGTTGCTCATTAGATTAGACCTGTATTTTCTTTATCTGGCTTTGGATCAATTTCATTATATCTGCTCAAACCATTGTACCTGGCTACCTGCTTTCTATGGCATATCAATCGAGTTACATAATTGAATATCTCATTGTTAGATCGATCTCACAATGATGATGTTACCGAACTAGTTTGAGTCCCTGATATGAACTGGACTCATGCTTTGACTGTTTAAAATCTCTATTTTTTTATCATTTCTTCAGCTTTATTGAGTTACTCTTTTTGAAAATTTGTTGCATATATTCAGAAGTTGTTTTTAGTTTATACATGGGTTACATTTGCATTCAAATTTTGAAGATTACTTATGATGTTGTATTGTTTTCTGTTCAAGGCTTGTTGTTGATTTTTTTCTCTGAATCAGGAATTCAATATAGAGA
>CAXKVV010001513.1:0-28857 GCA_964058805.1 Schoenoplectus triqueter
TCAAAAAAAAAATGCTCTCTCTATCTCTGTGTCGTCGGACTCTGAACGTGTCCTTTTTGTTTGTCTTTTATTTGTGGTTTGTTCCTTGGATAGATTTGGAAAATAATTTTATGAAGTAAAAAAATATCGCTTGTTCATTTGTATGTATTTTTTTTTCTTTTTCACTTATTTTAACATGTAGTTGTCAATTGTAGTTATTTTAACATGTGATTGCTATTAAAATTTAATAAAACGAACAATAGAAAAAAAAATTCAAATTTTTTCAAATGACTAAACAAAAATAGTGAATTTATCTTTTTTAAGTACCACGATTTCACCCTTTTTTATTTTTTCAATATTATGACTTATGATAATTTCTAATTCAATAAAAAAATATAAATTTTGCAAATGAATTGTAAAATAGTGATTTTCTTTTTCTAAGAAAAATTATCTTAACTAACAAATGAATAATTACGATTCATGTAAAAAGCAACATAGATGTGTATCTCCTGGATACTATTCATTATTTTTAGCTTTACGCTATAATGCAAAATTCAAAATGCATATTCCTTTTTTCCTTGACCCTTAATTTGGATTTGGAAAGTTGTATGTCAGGAAGCTTATTTCATGAATATGGAGCCATGGAGGTGACGAAAGGCGCCTACGGGGCACGGGCTATTTCTGAAGGAAAAAAAAAAGCGACGAAAGAGCTTGGCGATGAATGTGGCCCAGATTCAGTTCTGGAATGATTGCTAGCTTTGGAGTAAGAAGACTGCCTTATTTTAGTTGCTTTTGACATTATACTTTTTCATTTTCATTGGAGCATTGTTTAATATCTTTGTTAGTTCTCAGTTCTCACTCCTGTTTCCCTCACAAAGAAAAAAAAAGAAAATTGAGATTCATTATATATGTTTTACATTTTTCATTTTGGATCTAATATTTTTATCTATGATCTCTATGTTTTCAAATTGAATTTAGTTTTTAATTTACTTCAATTTATTTAAAATTAAAGACGTTGTTTTTGGATCTAATATTATTGGTGCTTGCGAATACTACGCATGAACCATCTCTTATGTTGTTTGAATGTACAAATTAAAGGATCAAAATATTTTTTTTCTATTTTTAATATTTTTGTAGACCTAAAATAAATGACCGTCAATTATAAATACATTTTTAATCCTATTTTCTTTTCTATGTATCCATAATTCATAAACTTATAGATAAATTTGTCAGGACCTATTTCATAAAAAGCAAGAGACGGATTGACTGATCCTCCTCCACTGAGAGCAATTCCCATGGCTTCTCATCGGCCTATTTCTGACAGTGAAGGAACCTTCCAGTTGTTCTCGAGTAATTTGTGAAACAACCTTCCTCCTCAAAAATTCAGTCAAAATTCATCTCTTCTAAAATTATTTTTCTTTCCCTATATTTATCCCTCTAATACTTTTGAGAATGACATCAAATTTCTTTTTTTTAAAGTAAAAATTCACCCAGTAGCTTCGTAATAAAATTTATATTATTTGTAATACAACTTTATAAAAAAAATATTATACAAACATGTTATCTCGTTATTTTATTTAAACATATAGTTTAGCCCCTGCAACTATATAATTAATTATCTATCTGTTATTGTAGTAATAAAATTAAAATTAAATACCCAAAATATTTTGTTCTCGACAAATTTTTCTATAATTGCAATAACTATGTAATTTTTCTGTATCTATAAAAATCTAAAAATTACACAATAATTCCAAAAAAGTACATGATATGTAGTTGTGATTTGATCAAGTAAGTATTATTTGTTAATAAAAGATAATAATACATCACTAGTATTATTTATAAAAAGATATGAAATCAAAATTATATTTTAAAAAATAAGTTTATTATATTTTTATGAAAATAGATATCACGAATTAGAGATAATCTAATATAATTTGAAAAAGAGGGAAGGGGATAATCTAATATAATTTGACGAACTAGAATAATAGACAAATTGTTATTTGAAAAAGAGGGAAGGGGAACGGAGACTAAGATAGGGTAAATGTATATCCAAAAGGGAAAATTTTAGGGGTGTCAATTAGTCGTTTCGCGTCGGATTCGATTCGAGTTATTATTATTATTTTTATCCGATCCGAACTCGATCCGATTATATTTGGTTAAAATTTTTTTGATTTATATCTGACCCGGCCGAGTTACGAGTTGACCCGATCGGACTCATGTAAAATAATTAAATATTTTTATATTATTTTAATTAAATAAATATTTATTAATTTATAAATAATCTAATTAATATATAATTAATTTATATTTAAGTTTTAATTAGTACTAAATAACAAAATTACTTAAAAAAATATAATTAATCGGATCGGGCCGAATTGAACCGAATCTGACCTGACCCGATTCGGATTAAAAAAAATAGACTCATATCCAACCAATTTATTTTCAGATCATGCGGATCGGGTCGGATTAATGCAATGAATCGGTTCAATGATTGATAACCCTAGAAAAATCCATCTTTGAAGAATGTGCTAATCATAATTTGTTTTTAACCCATTGTTGAAGAGGAAAACCCCCTCCCTCTTAATCTAAGAAATATAATAAAAGAGAGAAATAAATAAAGCCTCGAAACTCAGCGTGTCAAATGACCTCATTAATTAATTTATAATATATATTCGAATATTGCAAAATGCAAACTTATATTTGTCGTACATGTGGCTTAAGTATTAATTCAGTTTTTGAGAAGTTGACCAATATAGTTGAAATTATTTGGGAAACTCAGTATGAGGATTTGTGATAACTTCTTTAGAGAATAGAGATCGTCTCTTTGAAACGTCACTAAATGTACCACCAATTCGAGTCTGAACCATTTACATTCAGGCTTCAGAGGAGCCGTATCAGTATCTGCATGCTTACAACTTACAAGAGAGTCAAGACATCCTCCTTTTTCTTCGTCTTTTATTTCCTTCCCGTTATCGTCTTTCACTGTTTGACTTTGACCCCTTTCTCCCCTTCTCTTTTTCACTGCTTTTGTTGCGCCCAGTTAGTTTGTGCTGGTTTATTTGAGCAATAATCTGATTTTCTGAGGCTAAAACTACGCAAACGCATGGGATTTTGGATTATCCGATTCAATATTCTGAGCCGACTTGTATGAATTCACTTCTGCCCGATCTAGAAAAACTTGAAAATATTTGAACTCCAATTACTACTTATGTTTGTTTTTACTTTGAGGGACGAGGATGCATTTGCATTTCATCAATTACTACTAACTGCCTAGATATGGCATAGACGCCTGAGTTTTATTTATCTATGATCCAATCAAATTATAAACCACGAGACATTCGGTCCGCTAAGCATGATCTTTATATATATATATATGTGTGTGTGTGTGTGTGTGTGTGTGTGTGTGTGTGTGTGCAAGAAGCACCTTCAAAAGTCAAAACCAACTAGATAACTTTTAATTGATTTTTCAAAGAATGAGAGAGATAAAAACAGACGGGCAAAAAAAAATACAAAAACAATTACAACGAAATGATTAATTTAGGAGAAAACATATAACCCCACTCTTTCACAAGATAAATTTTAAATAGAATAATGTTAAATCACCTTAAGATAATGACGCTTCAAAGTAAATAAATGAAGTAGGTTGAGATAAAAAAATATTAAAAGAAGAAAATTTGATAATTTAAATTTGAAATATTTTTCGTAAATGTTTTAACTTATTTCAACTTAAATTACTCATGTTTGATGCATAAAAGAGCGCGTAAAACACAATTACTTTTACTCCACTTACCAAATGGACGAAAATTAAACAAACATATATAACATTAATATAATTTAAATGAATTGAGTCAAAGTTGTCACTTAAATTATATTGCTATAATCTTTAACATCTAATGAAGGGAGGTCCTTTGGGCAACGTTTTTCTCTCCGAACATTTCTATTATTATTTTTTTTTGACAAAATTGTCGATGACTATTTATGAGACGCTGCACTTTTGCTTGCTGGGATAAAACTTAAAAGTGATTTCCCAAGATACCGATGAGTTTTACTCCAAGTCCAGTATCCAAAATCAAACCCAAAAAATGAAGATTGCTAAAAGAAATGTTTCAATTTGTCGATCACGCAGTTTAATAAACCCATATTCAGAACTGAAAAAGACAAACATAATTAACATTTTAGAAATGGAAGGTCTGAAACCGGTCACGAAAAAAAATACAGTACAAGCAATTAAATTCCAATGAAATGATTTAGTAGAAAATACAAATAAAAAAAGATATAAATTAATTGAATTTGAGTTAAGATTGCCAGTTTTAATTATATTTCTTTATTCTGTAACATTTAATGAAATAATACTTTCTTACACAGTGTTTTCTTTCTTTTTTTCTCCCGAATCCAGGTAAATTTGAATTCACATTCATGCCATTGAGACAATGAAATAATGCTTTGTGCATTATGCTCTTGGACTCGAATCGGTTTTATTCTTCGTAGCAGGATCTGTTATTCCGATCAAACTCATCGGGTCATGTAATTCGAATATAATTAAGAAAAAAATATTTTATATAATATATGTAATATATATTTATATATCACAAAATTTTGAAAATCTTGTTGAATAATATAAGATATTATTTTAATATTATATAATGTATTTTATCAGCAAATAATTCATAAATAAAATACATTATATCTTAAATGAATGTTTAATTTGTGATTCGCTCATTGAGGGATGAAAAATAAATTATTCATAATTTGTTAATCTTATTATTATGATTATACCTTCGTTAGCTCTCACTCCTCTTTCATCAAAAAAAAAGAAAAAAAAAATTGAGATTCTTTATATATGTTTTTTTTTATCTCTTTATGTTGCCTTGAATATATAAATAAAAATTTAGGTTCCGCCACTATTAACGATTTTCTCTCTCCCTAAGCCAATATAAATTGTTTACATTAAATGTGTGGCGGCTCTTATATTTATAATATTTTTATAATAGTAAACATTTATTAATAAAGAATTAATGAAGTGTTTGTGTTTTTTATACATGTCAGAAATTTATTTTATAATTAAAAGCATTCAGCCTGCTAGCTGTTTTGAACTATAAGAAAACAATAAGATCCTAATTTTTTTTTGACAAAAGACAAATAATGTCCGTTTCATATGAAACAATAAACACTTAAAATTTAATTTCAAGTGAACTTTTATTATATACACGTGATTACAAGAAAGTAAGATCTTCGTCTCTGTTACATGCTCATGCTTCAACCGCAGCGACACCCGTTCAAACTTTCATCGAATACAAATTTGAAAATCATCTCGCCATCCATAAAAGATTGAAAATCGTCTCGCCATCTATACAAATTTGAAAATCATTTCGCCATCCATAAAAAATAAAAATCATCTCGCCATCCATAACGAAAAATAACAACCTTTTTGGGGCACGACTCGCATGTAAAAGTTCAATTCGAACTCCTTTATCAAGACATTCTATGTCATCTCATTTTCGTGCCTCATCAGTTTTTACACCAATTATGAAGAAGTTGGGACCGTGGTCCTCTGTGCATTATTCAACATTCAATCCTTTGATTTTTGGCACTCCAACTTGTTTTGAACTTGATTTCTTCGGCTTGATGGGTTGTGAGTTAAACCTGACACTCTCATCACCTCCACTGTCTGGTAATTAAAACTCACAGAGTCAATTTTACTCTGATTTCTGCCTTTAGATTTTGAAAAATAGTATTTTTCGATAATTTGTCCTTCTGAAAATTTTTTGCCCTTCTAAAATTGTCTGATTATTTTTATTGAGAAAAATATTTAATATCGTACATAATAAAATAATTATGTAAAGATATCAAAATATAAAGTTATGCAGACGAAAATTTTCTTCGTTAACTTCATTATCTATTACTTTAAGCTTTATTTTGTAGTTATTTTAATATATAAAATGTTGTTATTTTAATATATAAAATGTTATTATTTTAATAAAAAAATTATTAGATAAACATATATATTAAATTATTAATTTTTTATTTAGTACCTGATTAATTAATGGGTTTGAACCCGATAAATCATTATAATCCAATAATTACCCCTCCCTGACCAAAATCTTGCATCCGCCCCATCATGACGAAGGGAGTTCATGATTCATCGCCTATTACTCTGTTAGTCTGTTCTAAGAATTAATTGGTGATAAATTATGAATATATAGGCTAAGTACCCCTATAAATTTATGAACTTTGGTGAAATGACTTGTGCAAGTGTATGTATTCCTTTGATTAGTGATGCCAACGTACACACTTAACTTATCAAAGTGATTCAAAAGTTTGGAGTATCGAAACAAAATTAGCGCTTCACATAAAATTTTTATGTGCTACGCAATATAGTTAACAAGGGATGGTTGAAATTGCAAATGATGTACCCTTCAGTTGCTAATTGTGGAGAGCTGAAGTAGAAATATTTCTTTTGACTTTTTCAGTATTTTTCAACAGAAGTTTGCATTTTAGCCCAAACAACTTTAGCATATTCTAATTTTTACCTCCAGAGATGAAGAAATTTCCATAAAATCAATAAAGAGCGTCAATACAGAATAAAGAATGTGAGATTAAAAAGGGAACTAGTTTGCCTATTTCTTTGTGAATACCCAAAAAAGAATAATGACAAGAAAAGGGATCCAATTTGTCTGATTTAAGAAAAATGCAATATAAAAAAAATCTCTTTTCCGATTGTCGATGTTCCTTGCTTGCATGCTCATTTCCTGAAAAATAATTCTTCTCAATTTTATTTTAATGGTTCTACAAAAAATAATAAAATGGTTGGTAGAAATAACTGTTGCTTGCATGAAAAACAGCTATTCAAGATTATTTTTTGTGAGAAATAAGATTTAGAGGAACTTATTTGTCCTCATTATTTGTCATGAGGACTAGTGGAGTTTGTCTGCTAAATCTTCACTAAATATTTTCTCATTATCATAACATTCTTAATCTCAACCAACTGCTGCAAGACATATAGGGTAAATATTACGAACCTGAAAAATAAAAAGAGAAATCACATCTGAAATAAATACCTGATGTCCTTATCATTGGGATTCAGTATTTTTTTTCCATTCTTTTTTATTTCTCTGGCGTGGGTTTTGGCAAAACCATAGTCATAAAGTTTTACAAAGAAAACCCTAAATTATTTATTCATTAACACCAACTATGAGAATTCGCAAAAAAAAAAAAAAGATTCCGGAATTGAATGGAGCCAATTTGTGAAAGAAAGCAATAAAACAAAATTAGAAAGTGAGCAAATAACCCAACATATCCTTTCTTATTTCTTGTCCAAATGTTGGGGGTAATAATCGAGAACATGAAATGACACCATCTCAACTTTTATGAATCTGTTGCACTCGGTACATCACAGGTTATCCTTTTGTTATTACCGACTCACTGCTTTGGCGTTACTGGGCTGTCTCTAGATTGTTCTACGTTCTCTATGCAATTGAGCCTTCATTTCTATCCCAGGCCAGCTCTTGTACTGTGCGCTTAGCTAATAGAGTCATTTCTAATTATATAAAAAATAGTAATAAAGTCATTTTTGTACAAAAAAACATATTTAGTACTGAATTCTTCCGATGTTAATATATGTGTTTTTATGCAGATTGGTTAAATATAAGTTTTTACCTCTCTATGACAGAAGTATATATATTTTTTCTGGGTTACTTCCTCTACCTGCCATATCCATCCTTTTTTTGTATGTATAGTAATTCTATCTGGTTTGGTAACCAGTTTTCCTTACTCTACCGTTGCATATTTGTCAATAAGCATAGATTTATCTTTTCCGTGCAATTCCTTTCTGCGTTGTCAATTTATCATTAGCAGTTTGGATATAAACAAAGTAATAATAATGATGGACTGACTGTATTTTGGGCCCATTTGTGGAGCCCATATAAAGGTGAATTGCACAACTCATAGCTTTATCTTTTCGGTGCAATTCCTTTCTGCTTTGTCAATTTGTCATTAGCAGTTTGGATATAAACAAAGTAATAATAATAATGAACTGACTGAATTTTATATAACAGTACCATTATCTTCTTTTTTAAGAGGATCTGTATAAAAATTGATCTCTTTTTAATATTTCTAAATTAATATATAGAGTAATTGAAATATATTCTATTAACAAAAATTACGGTGATAATTATTCAATATCTTTTTGAAAAGAAAAGGCACCAATAATTGTGCTAGCTTCCATTACTTTTCGAAAGGAGATAATCTACAAGCCTAAATCAAGCCGATAGTTTACAAGTAAACCATAGGAAGCAATGTGTCAAGTCATGAATTAGAACAAAAAGCTACAAAACATTAGAATTTGAATGAGAAAATTCTAAGGTTTTAGGCACTTGACTAATGAGAATCTCAATCTTTATTTATACAATAAAGTTTTGGAAGATATTTTACATTATAAGAAAGAAAAGTTTGATTATAAATGTTCCAACAAATAACCTTCAGAATTTAAAATATGCTGCGTAAAATCAATTTTCAGAATTGAAAAATTTGAAATTAATCATGATATATCATGTACTAGAGATGATCGATCCAGTCCTTTAATTTTACGGGCAGGAGTAGCCACTACAAATATACCAATTTTAGATAAAATCAATTTTCTCTATATCAACAAATCAATTTTCTCAATATCATGGTACCCGATTCAACTCCAAAGAGGATCGATCGAAGAAAAAAAGAAGGAGAAAGAGCAATCGAATTACTCAAGCACAACGCTGCAAGCTCTCCGCCTCCTTTGCTAGTACAATGGTTGATCGCTAATGCACGATAAGTGTAGCGACAAGGAAAAAGAGAAAGATCCTCCGGGTAGATCGCGACCGGTTTCGTCAATAGTACATTCGTATTATCGCTTCTTAGTCCCACAGCAACAAAATATGCAGGGAAGATACGCTCGGGCACTTATAAGAAGGATAGGAGCCTGCAGCGGAGACTCATATTTGAACAGCTTGGTGCCTCCATTGCACTTTGGAGAGTGTCGGCCTAACACCTGCGCAAATGGCCGGGTGGAAGTAAAATTTTTTTGGGGCGAGGGGTGCGGGTCCGGCAGCACGGCGCCGGGCATCGCGGGTAGGGGCCGGGGCTGCGGGCAGCAAGGCGCCCGGCCTCGCTGGGAGGGGCGTGGGCCCTGGGCAGCGTGGCGCCCAGCCTCACGGGGGGGGAGGGGCAGGGGCTGTGGGCAGCAAGGCGCCCGGCCTCGCTGGGATGGGTGTGGGCCCTGGGCAGCGTGGCGCCCAGCCTCACGGGGAGGGGAGGTGCGGGGCGGGGGCTCCGGGCAGAGTGGCGCCCGGCCTCACGGGAAGGGAGAGGGGGCGGGGGCCCTGGGCAGCGTGGCTCCCGGCCTCGCTGGGTGGGAGAGGGGCGGGGCGGGAGCCCGTGGCGTGCCCGGCCTCACGGGGAGGGAGAGGGGGCGGGGGCCCTGGGCCGCGTGCGTGGCGCCCGGCCTCACGGGGAGAGAGAGGGGGCGGGGGCGGGGCCCCCGTGGCGCCCGGCCTCACGCTTGTTCACAAGCGATCTGACTTGTTGAATGCGGGCATTTTTTACCACATCTGCGAACATGTCTGCTGTAAACTGGGCATCGTCAAACAAGCACGGGGTACGGACACAGAATTGAGAATCCAGCTAAAACATACTCCTGTAGCAATGCATACAAGCACTTGCACGTCTCATCCTTCGGATCGATTTCTTGCTTGTGCTCAGAAGAACTTCTTTAAAAATTTCCGTTTATGTGGAACTCTGTGATTGCGAATTGCAGGTACAAATATATTTGTTAACATATATATATTGAAGTGAGTCCCGAAACATATTTGATGAAGTGATTCTCGATATTTAAATTCTACTAAAATTTAATAAATTAGACAATAGCATAAATTTGAAAACTTCAAATGAGTACAAATAACTATTTTTTTTATCTTTTTTTATGGTATCACAATTTCACTATTTTTTTTATTAGTTCAAAATTATGATTTATATTGTTTTCTAAAGTCAATAGCAAAAATTATAAAATTTGCAAATTTATAATAAAATAGTGATTTTCTTTCTTTTTTAAAGAAAATTTACTAATAAATATATATCCTGACAAGAGAGCGTAGTTGTGTGTCTGCAAAATATACCCATTATTTCTTTTTTTTCCCTACTTGTTTTTACATTTTTTTTCTTGACTCCTACGATTGCCTTTTGTTTCTGGCATCATATTTTTCCTTTTTCATTTCCATTGGAGCATGCGTTGCTTAATAATTTTGTTAATTCTCTCTCCTCTTTTCGTCAAAAAAGAGAAAAAAACAAGAAAACGAAATTGAGATTCATTATATACGTTTTTCATTTTTTATATTTTTTGGTTCTAGTATTCTTGGTGGTTATGAATACTATCGCATAAAGTATCTCTTATACGAATGTACAAAATAAAATAAAAAAGTTTAAAGGCTTTATTTTTTATTTTTTTAATATTTTTGTAGACATAAAAGTAGATAAGCATCAATTATAATATATATATTTTTAATCCCATTGTCTTTTCTATATATTCGTAATTCATAAACTTCAAATAAATTTGTCAGGATCTATTTTGTACAAAACAAGAGATGAATTGGTCGGAGCTAGTTCAAGAGTAGATTCACATCATCTCAAAAAATTGCATGATAATTCATCAAAGATCGTTAAATTAAAATCATTGTAAATTACATGAAAATTTATTGGTTTTTGATGGACTATCAAACAATAATGAAATTATATAAAATTTAAATGAGATCGAAGAATATTATTTCGCAAAAGTTGTTCTTGGAACCCGAAGATTTTCTGAGAGCAGTCGTTGATGGAACCGACAGTGAGCTGGTCCAATCTCAGTCCATTCGAAGCCCATCTTTTTTCCCATATTTTGTCATTCAGCATCTATTATTTGAATTGAAGACGGATTTTGTCCAAGTTCAAATAAAACCCGATCAAATACATTTCATTTCTGCTCAGTCCATTTTGTCTTTGGGCTAACTTATCCATTAGCGCCCTACTCCAAGAGGAGCTCAAAGAATATTTTTTTGTTTTTTCAAAATGGCCAATGTTTTCATACGGTAGATTTCAGAATATTATGTGAATGGTCAATCCGCCGTCAGAATATTATGCCGTATAGTAATAAGTTCATTATTTGAAAAATATTCCGCGAAATAAAAAATTTGATGTTCGACATAATATGAATTTAATTCAGAAATTATTTATTTTATTTAATATAAATAAAATATATTATAATAATAAATATTTAAAATATATTAAAAAATATAAATTTTCAATTAAAATAATATATAATATTTTTTGTTTAATAATTCACGAATAATTTTTTATCAAAACATATTGTATATTAGATTAACAAATAATTCATAAAATATATGGATATGAATAAAAAATAAATTGTTCGAGAATAATTTGTAAATCATATAACTATGTCATGCGGTTGATAGTGTTCTCAAATCGTGCCGTGTCAAACACGGTTTGGCATTGTACGGCACGGCACAACACAAATATTATTTTATTATTTTTATCGTGTCGTGCCATGTCAAAAGTTAAAAATGATAAGCATAGTACGGTTAAGGCACGTCGTACCTAACCGTGCCGTGTATAATGATATATGTGCCTAACTGTACCGTGTTTGTTCGTGTCGTGTTGATTCGGCATGCATGTCTTATTCATGTTAATTGTGTCAAAAATTAAAAGATAAAAAAAATTCTAAAAATAAAAAATATGAATTTTTTTAACTTTTTATATAATAAAATTCTAAAAATAAAAAATCCGCATCCCTATGAGGCTATGACCCTGTCTGTCACGCTGCACAGCACGGCCCTTATTTATTCTGTGTTATTCCTTTTTGTCCTATTTCCTATACTTTATTTGTTTCTCCTGCATCCTGATGGTACTCATGTTACATGTAAGTTGTAAGGAACCCATTCCTTTTTTATTTACGTTTTGAGCTCCACCTACTTTTTCACTCTAATCTTATTTTTTTCTTATAATTAAAATATACGAAATGAAATCCAACGATTTTTGAAGAGGCAAAATTGAAAGCTTTTATCGTGTATGCCGTATTTCCAATTTCGATGGAAAGATCTTTTTTTTCGGGTACCAATTTAATCTAATCTAACAGAGGACTAAAAGCTTGACCAACATTGCCACATTGATTAGTGTTGGGTTTGTTCAATAATAATGGTTCAAACTTTTCTGATCATTATGTGTTTGCAAAAAGTTTAACGTGGGATTCTTTTACGAGCAGCTCAATCTTCAGAAAAGAGTGAAGTTTTTTCTTTTTCTTTTTGGAGTTTTACAAGATAGTATGTTAATTATATTAGAAGACTTTCCTCAAAAAAAAAATTATATTAGAAGACAAATAAGTTTATGAGTTTTATTTGTTGCATAATATCTTCATTTAAGAAAATAACAATAGAACCATCTCGTTTAGTTATCTAATATATTCTCTATTAAATTACATATTTCAAACATTTCTCATTTTCAAATTGAAAGAGAAAAGTGTAAATAAATAAAATATTAGGTGGAGGTAGAGAAGCAAGCTGTTTCGGTTTATAAACAAGAGGTGAACTTGATGGCAGCAAGAAGTTTTTTTTTTTTTTTTGAAGTAGAAAAGATACTGTAAGAAGAATTTAGAGTGTATTTTTTTAGGGAAACAGAGTGTGTATTGTGCAATAAGATGAGGAAGAATTTGGACTGTATTTACTTTTCCTTTTTTTTTTTCTTACTGAAATGGTGGGAATCATCAATCATGTGAGGAGGAAAAACGTGCAGCTGGGATTTGGGAGTTTAAAGTTGCCCAACGCATTCCACATCTTCAAAGCTGAAATTTATATTCAAAGGCCCAATAAATTCCATTTTTTAATTAGTTTAGATGTTTAATTTGAAATTCTATATTTATTAAAAAGGAATTCGTACAACTGAATATATGGATTTCAAAATTCATACTAGTAAAAAAAATGACATATATGGCTTTGTAAAAATCATACTAGTAGAACCAATTGAATTATTTTGAGAGAAGATCAACAGTTTAGTTTTGTTCAGTAAAAGTTCCAAGGACCAAATTTATCCTATTTATTATAAATATTCATTTTCTCGTTATTTCTATGTCAAGTAGACTAGTTTTTTGGTTTTCTATTATCCTATTAATAAATAAATCGATCAGTTTCCATTTGATCAAAATTTAATTATCAAACTCTAAAATTCTAACCTTCACAGCGAACACGCTTTTCTTACTAAAAATGTCGATTTTGAAAAAAAGTGTTAAAGAAATTTAAGAATTAACCTTTTTAGTTAACTGAATACGAAGCGTCTTCTTGAAGAAAATATTGAAATATCACTCTAAATATTTTGGTTCAATTATCTTTCTCTAATATGTAAGATTCACTTCAAAATTATTAAATCATTGTTTATTAACGTGGGAGCTAAATATTAAAAAGAAAAACTAATAGCATTCTAAATGGCAGAAAGAGTAAATTTGTTCAAAGTACAAACTTGACATATTATTGTATGTGATAAAAAAATGCAAGTGATTAATGATAAAGATATAAGTTAAATATGTTATAAAGTTTTTAGAATTATATTTAATCAGCTCTCTGCTCGGACAAGAGAGATGTCTAATATGTAATTTTGCTTTATATTATTATTTTTATTTAGAGCAGATTTTATTAGATTAAACGGGTATAAAAAAGAGTGGGGATTCATTGACAATGGGTTATTTTAACAACCTCGACAATAAATCTCTAAATAAATACAAAAAAAATCTTAAAAATGGAAAAACGTTTATAGATTTGTTCTTCTACTTGTAGATTGATGGTCATTCAAATTTCATGTAATTTCATTATCGTTTGATAGTACATCAAAGATTGTCAAATTTTCATGCAATTTGCAACGATTCCAATTTAACGATTTTTGATGGACTATCAAATTATAATGAAATTTAAATGACCATCAATCTAAACGTAGAAGAACACATCTATAAAAAAATTTAAGATTTTTTTATTTATTTATTTAGAGGTCCATTATCAAAATTATCAAAATAAATCATTGTCAACTGATCCCTTCTCTATAAAAAAAAGTTTAATGAAGAGTGAAACATTGTTAGGGATAAGTTTGTCAAGAAAATAGGAAAAAGTTGTCCGTTAAATTTCCCGCTGCCCAAAGTAGCCCCTAAAAATATGAACCCATATCCGCTGTTATATAACACAGAAAGTATGATATATTTTTTCAGCCATCAAATAAATTTAAACGATTTAGATTAAATTCTGAAAAAAAATATATAATTGAGTGGGTCCCACTCACAGTCTCATATAACAGTGCTATCATTGTTTTAACCATAGCAGTGATTCAGTGAATACATTTCCCAAAAGTATACCTCACAAGATGCACATGCCAAATTTCAATGCCCATGCAAGGGAGGATAAAACTGTCACGCAGAAAGAAGATAAGCGATTTGAGAAGCTGGAATGAGTTAATTTCAGTTTTACATCACAGAAGCAAGTTTTACAGGTTTGTGCGAAAATCGTAGAGAAATCGAAGGTTTAATTTTGGTGCAAAATAGGAGAAACCACAGTCAGCTAAGCCCGATAATTCTGAAGAAAGAAACAAGTTCAAAACCAACTGTATAGTTTTGGACCTCAGATTAAAAAGAAAATGAAACATCTGGAACAAAAAATGTCATTACAGAAGCAATCAATACAAAATTAATCCCGGGAACATCTATTAATGAAACTTATACGAGTAATACTAATATAATTTAATTTGAATTGGAAGGTTACTTGCTAAAATGGATGTCAAAATCTATCCGGAGGAGACATTCAAAGCATAATCGACATCAGAATGCAGGGCAAGTATGACATAAACTCGATTTGGAAGGTTACTAATTTAGCATGTAAGTGCACTACGCTAAAAACTTCGGAAAGGCCAACCATGACCGAAGTAGCTGCTGAGCAGGGGCGGAGATAGGGGTGCTGGAGGGGCCGTCACCTCCATAATTTATACAAATTAGTAAAAAAAATATTTTTGCTTGTATTAATATGACATCTAGATATTAGACACCCTTTATAATTTTATTTTAAATATATAAATTATTTAAATAAATTCTCGACACCCCTCAAATTTGAATCTTGATTCCTCCCCTGCTGCTGAGCTAAAGGAAAATCTGAATTTGAAAATTTCTACAGAGGAAACTCATCACAAAAATCCAGCCATTTCAGTACTAATAAAATATGAAACTCAAAACAGTGCTGTTGAGAACTTGAGATGCCCCCTTAGTTCAAATCATTTAGGGTGTGTTTGGATGGTGTAGAATAACATTGTTCTGGGAATAGCAGTACTATTTTCGGGTTAGCAACTATTCAAACACAAAATTGAAATAAAAAATAGCAGTAGAACAGTGCTAATCTGCTAACCCATAGAAAACGTTGTGTTAGCGGATTAGCGTCCATAAGGATAGTCAAAATAATAATAATAAATTATTTTTTCTTTTATATTAGTATAGAGTAATATTAAATAATTATTATTATTAAATAAAATACTAAAATATAATTAATTATTTTAACTATTCTCTTTACTGTTCTCAAGTTTCTATCCAAACAACATTTTACTAACCCAAAATAGTAAAAAATAGCATTGTTCTCACATTTTTCCCAAAATATCACTAACCTCACACTTTTTTAACTACTAACTCAAACAGTGTTATTTTTTTACTAATTCCTTCACCATCCAAATACACCCTTAATGTACAACATACCACAGTTAGTTGTTGGAGAATGGTGTGGCTTGTTCCCAACAACAATTTGCTAATAATTTTCTCAATAGTTTCGGTTTGAAGCTTTCGGCGATTTGCAATTTCTTTTTCATTTGACATTTTACTTTTTATGGTGTCTCAAATGTGATTCATGTTTGCCTCTATGATGATGTTTATTCTTGAATGTTTTTTTTTTTCTATTGTCTCAATTCTGAACAAAATTTATTGTTAAAAACCATATTTGGACAATAAATAGCAAGGAAAACAAGACTCAGGCAGCGGGCCCTCGTGGGCGGAGAAGCCTTACTTAGACCTCTGTCCATAGTTTGGATAAAAGGACAATTTTTAATGGCACATCTAACAAAGCCATTTTAAGTTGAACTCACATTCGCTCCTTTCTTTAACATGATTGTCCTATTTGTTTGTTTTTTATATATGGTTTGTTCCTTGAAGAGATTTGGAAAATATATTTACGAAGGATAAAATATCGCATGTTTATTTGTACGTAAAAAAATTTTCTTTTTTTCAATTATTTTAACATGTATTTATCAACTATAATTTATGAATTAAGAACTAAAATTTTAATAAATCATGCAGCAGAAAAAATTTTAAATTTCAAAATGGGTAAAGAAATAGTGACTTTTTTTAAGTTTTATGATTTCAGTATTTTTTATTCGTTAAATTGTTATGACTTATATTGATTTCTAATTTAATAAAAAATATTAATTTTGCAATTAAATGGTAAAATAGTGATTTTCTTTTTCTAAGAAAAAACATCTTAGTTGACAAATGAATAATCACGATTAATATATATATGTCGGGACGAAAGCAACATAGATGTGTATCTCCTGGATACTATTCATTATTTTTAGCTTAACGCTAGAATGCAAAATCCAAAATGCATATTCCTTTATTTTCTCCTCTCTTTTTTGACCCTTAGTTTATATTTGGAAAGCTGTATGCCAGGAATATGTGGTGAATATGGAACCATGGAGGTGACGAGAGAGTTTATGGGTCCAGATTCAGTTCTGTGATGATGGCTAGTTTTGGAGTAAGCAGATTGCCTTTTTTAGATTGTTTTTGGCATTCTATTTTTCCTTTTTCATTTTCATTGGAGCGTGTTGCTTATATCTTTGTTAGTTATCACTTCTATTTTCCTCACAAAGAAAAAAGAAAAGGAAATCGAGATTCATTATATATGTTTTTTATTTATTTTATTTTTGGTTCTAATATTGTTGGTGGTTATGAAAACTAGGCATGAATTATCTCTTATGCAGTTTGAATGTACAAAATATTTTTTTTTCTATTTTTAATATTTTTGTAGACCTAAAATAGATAACCATCAATTGTAAACATATTTTTAATCCTATTTTCTTTTTCATGTATCCATAATTCATAAACTTCAGATGAAATAGAGCAAGAGATGGATTGGTCGGAGGCGGTTCAAGAGTTGATTCACACCATCTCAAAAAAACTAGAAAAATATCATATTGTCTGATTTTGTATTGTGTATAAAAGATGTTGTGCCTATGCATCATTTGAGCGATTGATACTTCTCTGCAAAGTATAAAAGATGCTGTGCCTATGCATCATCTGATCGATTGATACTCCTCAGCAAAGTATAAAAGATAGTGTGCATATGCATCATTTGATCAACTGATACTCATTCTGATAGTGAAGAGCTTTTCAGTCAAATGCGCATCTTCTAATTTTTTTTATCAAAATGTCCTTGTAGGATCCAATTTAATTTCTAGTTTACCCTTTTTTTTTCTTTCCTTTCATTTATCCCTCTAAAACTTTTGAGAATCGCATCAAGTTTTTTTTCTAGTAAAAAGTCATCCATCATAGTAGTTTCGTGCAAAATATTAAATTATTCGTAATACAACTTTATAAAAAAAAGTCTTAGTGACAACAAATATGTTATTTTTTAAGCATATAGTTTTTATAACGCAGCAGTAGTGACATACAAAGATGTCATTTTATTATTTTGTTTAAATATATAGTTTCGCCCTTACAACTATATAATTAGTTATCTATCTGTTATAGCATTAATAAAATTAAAATTCAATACCCAAAAATATTTTGTTCGCTACAATTTTTTCTGTAATAACAATAACTATGTAATTTTTTTGCGTCTATAAAAATCTGATGATTATACAATAGTTCCAATTAGGCACGTGATATAGTTGTGATTTGATCAAAGTTAAGTATTATTTATTAATAAATAATAATAATAATATATCACTATTAATATTTTAAATAAAATACCTAGCAATATACCCGCGCGTTGCAACAGACTCTTTTATTTAAACATAAAACATTATAAGATAAAAAAATTCACATTGATCTAATATTAAATTATAAATTCACCAAATTATAGAGAAAATCTGTAATAAAAATCAGATTTAATCTTGAATGCAATTTTTTATACAATATAAGATGATTCATGGTGTTTATGATAAGAAAAATAAATTATTTCAGCTTGTATTATCACCATTAATTTCTTACCAAACATGTACAAAATTGCTAATCATAGCGCATACATTAAATCTTAAATTAAATTTTATATCATAACATAAATAGAAATATATTGAGTATTATAATTTGTAAATCATGTGCATAAATGAAATAATAGTATAGATGGGTAAAAATTGGAGAGAAAGAGGGGATCAATGGATACAATTACATACGTTCGATCAATCAAAAATATATAATATCCGTCTAATTGAAGGATAAAATGGGTATAATAAAAAAATACCATGACAAAAATGGACCCTCCCATTCTTAGCTGCTTTATATAATATAATAGTATAGAATTTTATGAAAATGGATATCACGCATTATAAATAATCTAATATAATTTGACGAACCTAAAATAATAGACAAATTATTATTTGAAAAAGAGGGAAGAGAAAGGGAAATTGAGATTGGGTAAATGTATACCCACAAGAGGAAAATCCATCATTTTATTTCGACCCATTGTCAAAGAGGAAAACCCTCTCCCTCTTGATCTAAGAAATATAATAAAAGAAATAAATTAATAAAGTCTCAAAACTCATCGTGTCGAAATCATCTCTTTTATTACTGTATAATACATATTCGGATATTACACTTATGTTGTTGTACATGTGACTTAATTATTAATTCAGCTTTTGAGAAGTTAACCAACATAGTTGAAATTATTTGGGAAACTTTTTTTTTGAAGGAAATTATTTGCGAAACTTAATATGAGGTAATCTCAAAGAGGAAACGTCATTAATTATAACACCAGTCCGAATCTGAAGTGTTTATAGTTAGACTTCAGAAGAGAGGTATTATACCGTATTGGTATCTGCATACTCAATTCCAAGTCAGATTTTGTGACAGATAACTCACTATTTGTTGTCTTGTTCCCTTGTTGAACAAGGGAGTCAGAGAGGCGTCTCATCTTATTCTTCGTCTTTTATTTTTTTTATTTTCCGTATCCATCCAGTTGTTACTTTCTCCCCTTCTCTTTTCGCTGCTTTTGTTGGGCCAAGTTACTTTCGACTGATTTATTTGAGCAATGTTCTAATTTTCTGATGCTAAAACTATGAATTGAGACAAATACATATAATATAATATAATATAATATAATATAATATAATATAATATAATATAAAATGAATTGAGATAAAATTCTCTTAAATCATATTGCCATGATCCTTAACATATAATGAAGGGAGGTCCTTTGGGCAACCTTTCTCTCCGAACACTTTTATAATATATTTTTGACTGTCGATGACTATTTATGAGACGCTGCATTTTTGCTTGCTGGGATAAAAATGATTTCCCAACGGCTTTGAGCTGGGAGAGCAATGCATATCCAGTGGCGGAGGTATATAACCCCAGGGGGTACAAGTGTTACCCCCTGGAAAACAAAAAATCAATAGAATAAAGGGTAATAAATCCACTATGTCACACCCTGAAAAATTTTTGTGTTACCCTCTGGAGTCTGAACTCTGAATTGGTCTTTAATTTATTAAAAATGCATGTTGAAAATTTTTTTATACCGATAAATTAATGGGTTTTAACCCGTTAAGATATTCAATCCGATTGGGGCTACACCCTGGAAAAATTCCTGGCTCCGCCCCTGTGCATATCGCATATATGCGAAGTAAAAATAAGAAATGTGACAATTGGGCTGATAAAGAACTTGGTCAAATTCCCTCAGGGCATGTGTCCTTTAATCCTCTCCGGTGAAAATCTTGAAATGTCCATTTGTCATTCTTCCTGTTTTCTTTTAACTCTTTTTTTTATTAAATTATTTTCATGAAAATCATCACACCTATTTTTATGGAAATGTGCTAAAAAGTAAAAACAAAATCATGTTAATAATAGTATGATATTTTTTGAGATGCTTGAATTACATGATTTTATTTAAGTCAGCATCAATCTATAGCATAATTATTTATTATTTTTGAGTGGCTAGGCATTAATCTCATCGTTTTCCTTTATAAGTAGGACATTGATTTCATAACTGAAAATCTTGAAAATATATTGACATTTTCAGGAGTCAACAGTATGACATGTGCATTTTTTGTAAGAAGATCTTAAATTTATTCTGTTTAAAAGAATATGTCAAAAAAAAATTATCTAAAGAAAGAAATAAAGCATATGTGCAAATCTTTCCTACTTCAACACACTAGGAATCTATACTCAAGACTATACTAAACAATAAAAATATATGACATAGCTACTAGAAAACGTTGCTTACCCCATCTTTACTAAAAAAAAAAAAAATACTTACACCATGTATGCATTTGCCTTCTTAACCCAATTCTAGCAAAATTAACTCGAAAGATTTTCACTGCACGTCGAACAAGATGTACTAAAATAACATGGAAATCAATTAAAAAAGAAACAACATAATGCAAAAATATACATTAATTTTACTCCACTTAAAATTAAAACTTAAAACTCTTTGAAACTTAACGAGGATACATAACGTCCAAAGTTACAATCTAAACAGTAATTTGAATTTTGAATCGGCTAGGCCGCAACGGCAGTTCCTTTCAAACTTGTACCAATATCATCTTTCGCCTCTCTACCTTCTCTCGATTTCAATTGAGGAGAAAAACAAAGAATTGGGTGGGGATTGAATGTCTTGGATTAATTTTGAAAACTGAAGGGGCCTGGTTCGAACGAGTCTAATTTTCTTTCCTGGGCCAAACTATGGATCTGGAATTTAAAACTTGAAAGGAGGGCTTTACCAAAAAAAAAAAAAAACATCAAGTAATGTACTTGCGATTCTATTTTCTATGAGCTCTCATTGTTTCACAGCGCAATTATACTATTTAAATGTTATAAACAAGGATATACGGTGTTCCAAAGTCAATTTATAAACCTCTGCAATAAGGATTCAAGTATCCTGTCAAAATAAGAAATCGCAAATGTCATCGTCAATTAGAAAGAATTACATGAAGGAGAGTATATTTAATACGCTGGCCTTGTATATTTTGTTTGGGGAAACAATTGGGTGATTTCCTATCATCTGACAATGTAAAAAAAAATAGAGAAACAGAGAGGGAATTTCACCAAACAAGAAAAGATGCAAAATTAATTATAGTTAATTAATCAGCTAGGAATTTAGTTCTCCGTCTGGAACGGCAAATAGTTAGGACATAAAATCCTTATCTTAGTACCTTTTTATATTATTTATTGTTGTTTTCAATGATCTCATCTAAACTGCTAAAGATGCTAAAAATAATTGTCAGTTAATTTATACGTGACTGGAATAAGATGACTATATATTAATCAACGCATGTGCTTTCGTTAAAATTATTTTCACCATCGTAATTCCGAACTAACTCAACAATAAAAAATTCCAAAAAATTATGGACACATATTACTTTTTAAGGCAAATAGAAAGAAAATTAAGCTGTTCAGTTGAAAGCACAATGCACAAGAGCATTGGAATTATATCGCTATAATATAGTGTAGCTTGAAATTAACGAAACAATTTTAACGCAAACAGTTCAAGTGTAAAAAATGTAAAAATAATTTTACGAGTCACTAAATTAGAGTTAAATTGTAAATTTAATTTTTTGAAAGTAGACAAGAAGTATCTAATTATCAATTTATTTTTAACTCGGAAGTTTAAAAAAAAGGAATACTTTTAAAATTTTCTAAATCGTAGCAAATGCATTTAGAATTTGGAACAACAACAAATTCCACGTCAAGTTGTTATTTAGAAGTTGGAAATGCATCGGAGCTCTTCATGGTATTACGATATTATAGATGCCATTTTTTTTTTTTTGCTTTTTTAAGATTCCAATTGTGATCAAGCGCTGGATTGGAATTATCTGAGTGGCTCCATTAAAATTTAAATGAGTCACTCTCCATTTTTTTTACCCCGGCAATTTTGTCACTCTCCATTTTTAAATGAGTCACTCTCCATTAAAAAAACAATGTGTACGAAACTATTATTTGATAGATGTTAAGGAATAAAGAAATATAATTTAACTGATAATCTTAACTCAAATTCAATTCAATTATATTTGTTTAATTTATATTAGGTTAATTTTCTGTCAGATCACTGAACTTCGGTGTATATCCGTATTTAGTCACTGAACTTTCATTTATCCATTTTTAGTCATTGAGTTTTGATTTTTATCTATATTTGATCACTATCTTTTTTTCATTCAATAATAATGGGAAAACTAATGGTAAAATAAATATAATTTCATTGTATTTATACATTTTTCATTTTTATTATTTTTTATAACAAATATAATTTCATTTCAATATTAAAGTTCAGTGACTAAAAATAGATAAATGAAAAATCAGTAATTAAATATAAATAAATATCAAAAATTCAATGAATGTCCGAAAATTAACCCATTTATATTTTCTATTAAATCATTTCGTTGGAATTGCTTGTAATGTGTATATTGGTTTTGATCAACGCACTTCCTGCTCCTGCACATGAATTTATAGTGCCCGGATGACATAGCGACTCATGGTAGTGGACTTATTCGAGGACTCAATTCTCGCGGTAAGAGCAAAGCTGCTAGAGCTGCTACAAATAAAAATGCACCAAAAGTGTTGGTCCAAATCTGGTTCCAGTTTATTTAAATGGGACTGCATATACGAATGCGGTGGTGTGTCTGCAGTCAGAATGTCATGCACTTTACTTTATGCAAATTTATTGTACTAATGGATATCTTGAGGTTTGCCACAGAAAATCGGCTGTATAACACTCAAGATTTTAGTATGGTAAAATGTTTTTGGACATTCGCATGAGAGGGAATTCTTATCGCCTGCTGCGCTGCACCGTGCAGTGCGGTTTTGACGCTGTTTGATACGCGTAGAGATTCGTGCTTCACCAATCTTAAAGGACCCCCGTGAATCCAACGGCTGTCGGTCGTGTCGCTACGTGCCGCTCGTGTGCCGCGCAGCAGACGATAGCGATCCCATGAGAGGGGGCTTGAACTGTCCCACTTGGCGATTTGGCGTCAAGCGTCATTCCACTGAGCTACTCCATCCTTTTTTTTATTTCCTGACAGAAGTATATATTACTGTTAAATTATATAATTTTAATAAAATTTATACAAATAAAATATATTATTCCACATAAGAATCTACAGATACGGTCATATCTTACATATATACAGTATCCATCGCATGAATATTTTCAAATTTAAAAACACTGCCTGGTTCCAACATCCTCAGTCTTAACTCCTATTTTAAAAAGTTGCTTTATGTGATTAGGAGTCAGGACCCTCCAACACACATGCTAATTTAATGAACGGTGCATAATTAATGCAATAAATACACTCAGCTATTGCTTCTATCTATAGATTGATGTTTATTTAAATATCATGCAATTCATTATCATTTGATACTCTATCAAAAACCGTTGAATTGAATTAATTGCAATTATATAAATTTTAATAGTCTTTGTTTGAGTATCAAATGATAATGAAATTGCATGAAATTTAAATGACCATCAAATTATAGGTAGAAGAACACATCTATAAAAAAATATATATTTTTAAGATTTTTTATTTATTTAAAAGTTCATTGTATTGTCAAGTCATCCCCATCCATTTTTAAATTTATACATATCACTCTGCAAATAACGTGTAAATCAATAATTTTTGCCCAGTTTTCTTACCTTGGCGCAGTGGATTTGTGGACAGCAGATCAGATCCTTTCTTCCATGGTTGAAAGGCCTGAAACCAAACTGCGGCATGTTCCTTTAAGACCTTGGCAAAATTATTGATGAATTTTTTGATTGTATCATAAATAAATAAAACATAGGTACTTTGTTGATTTCTGGCATTTGCTGTGTGTCCTTTCTGAAAGTTACGATGTGGTTAGACTCGTGTTATTCTTGCTGTTCTTTTACTTCTAGTGATGGATGTCATGCCATATTGTAAGCTTATGTTCAAATAATTATCCCTACTAGCATCGGGTGTGGTGCCTTTTTGAACTGTTTTTTATACGGAAACAGGTGGTAATACTACTACTTATCAAAAAAATAAAACATGGGCATATGTCATATATAATTGGTTAGCAGTAATTGAAGAAATGCATCCACAAATTGTAACATGGTAAATTAACACAAAGACTAATTTAAGGGATTAGCTCTACATTTAACCTCAAATATTATTTTCCAAGTTTTCTATATCGTGCAAAAGTAAATTCTGATCGTGCAGATACAGTACCAACAATTGAAGTAATTAATTATATAGATATTATGGCCGTATAATTAAATACGATAAATGAGCTTCCATATCTTAAAAGCTAGAGGATGACCATTCAGTGGGTTAGGTTGGATTTGGGTTCATGTTCGGATGGATTGTATCAGATCAGTTTAACATTTTAAGAGATCAGATTACGATCAAGTCGGTTTAATTTATATGCTATTTTTTTAGATCTTAGATTGATTTTAATTGCAAGTCAAGTTGGAATCACATTAAAAAATTTCTTTAAAGTAAATTAGGGTAGATCATATTCAAATTCAAACGATTGAATGAAATTTTCGGATAGAATTTTATGACGTGTAGTTAAAGCCTAGAATATTGAATGGGATAATCCAAAATACCTTGCGTAGTTTAGCATAAAAAATTAGAGCATCGCTCAAATAAATCAGCCCAAATTAACTCGGCACACCAAAAGAAAATGAGAAAAAGGAACAGCTGGATACAGAAAAAGGGTCAACGAGTCAAATATTATAACGGGAACAAAAAATAAAGGACAAGAAAAAGGGGAAATGCTCGGAAGAAAAGAGAGCATTCGTAGGGATGCTGATGGGTGCGGTCGAGATCGGGTGAATTATTATTATTATTATTATTATTATTATTATCATCATTAATAATAATAATAATAATATATTTTTAATTATTTTTATAATTAAAATTAATTTTTTATTTTTTTTATCTGATAAAATCGGATAATAAAATAATAATGAGTGATAATGACTAATACACCACTATTAATGAAATGGCTGGAGATATTTTATCATCATTTATGAAAAAATATTCAAACTTATTTATTTCATATAAATACAACTGTATTTTATTAATATAAAATCAAAATATAAATTATACTTTAATAGTTTTAACTTCCATATTGAAAAAAAGAAACTAATATTGTATTGGAAAAAACAAATAATTATCAAATAACATAATTATTTATATGAATTTAATATATTTTGAATGTAATTATTTCTGTTAAATTATTTTGGTTCTCAACATAGATGTTGGTTCTTTAAATTATGCTTGTCCGGGCTTTCTTGATGTTCGTGTTAATTGTTTGTGTTTGACTCTTGCCCGTTGTTATGGACCATCGAATTGAGTAATTAATACACTAAATTACGATCACCAATCCAACAGATCAGGTCGGATTAAGCCATTAAGGAGTGCTGGGTCCGGTCGTCCAACGGATCTGACATTTTTTCCTTTTTTTTTTAATTTTATGAAATTTTAAAATAACTCAAATAATTTATAATAAATTCCAAAAAAGTTAAAAAAAAAACGAATAAAACGTGCCAAAATCACCTCAGGCCGAGTTATCACGAAATTCCGCGGCCATGACAGTGAGATTTGTTTTAAGCTTCCCGTCCTTGTTAACAATTTTCATTTCGCATAAAGAAAATGTTCTTTATCATTATGACTTCTTTAATGTATAACTGTATTTCAGATTAATGAAATTTTATGATCGTCCTGTACGCGCATGTGATAGCCGATCTCAGAGCATTGAGCCCATTCAGGTGCCATTTCTTATCTCAAGCTAATAAAATAGCTTATTTTATTTGCAGATAATTGATACATTTCAGCGAACTGCATTTCTTTGTCAAATGATAGCAACTATGTATTGGCTAGTAGTTTTGGATTCTACTTTGAGGCATTTAGATAGGTAATTTAGTTTTTTTTTAAACGACCTTAATATAATTTTCTGGGTGGGAATATACTTGTCTGAACTCATTCATGCTACCAATCATGCTACTAAGCTTGTAGTTTTGCTGTAGGGGTGTGCAAACGGTCGGTTCGGTTCAAATTGAAGTTTTTTTTATTTGTCAAATTATGAACCGAATTTGAACCTTTAAAAATATTAACTAAAATTATATTATTTAAGGAAGAATAAAAATATCAAAATTTATAAAAGTTAATACAAAAAACAAATAGTTTAAAGGATAAATAAAATTTATAGAAAGTAAATATATTCGGATTATCTTTGATACAATCCTTATTTATATTAAGTAAAATAAAATTATTTAATAAATTTTGGACTATTTGGTTTATTTAGTTTACCGATTTAGAAAAATCAAAACCGAACCAAAGAACAAAAACCAAATTAGCTTAAATTTTCAATCGAACCGAAATTTTTAAACCAAAAAACTGAACCAAATATTCCAAAATTTAACGGCTCGGTTCAAAACCAATTAAACCGATCCGTTTGCACACCCCTACTTGTAGAACAGTAAAAGATACCGTATTTAAGTTTATTTCATTTTGCAGAAATACTTGTACTTTGTTATATTATTTTTTGCCCAAATGTTTGTTTCAAAGCAAGAATAAAGCAGGGTACCAAATTCCGTTTTCAAAATAAAAAGTTGACTCTTACATTCTCAGTTGTGAACCATGAGTGTGCAAATTAGTATCTTGGAGAGTGCCAAGCAGGGAAGATCCAGTATTATCCAAGGCGGCTCTCCATGAATTTTAAAAATAGTATTTTTCGATAATTTGTCTTTTCTCCGTGAAATTTTTCTCGCCCCTCTCCTGAATTGTTTGATTATTTTTTATTGAGAAAAAAATATTTAATATCGTGTATAATGAAATAATTATGCAAAGATATCAAAATATAAAATTACGTAAATGAAAACTTTCTTGATTATCTATTATTTTGAGATTTATTTTGTTATTATTTTTAATATATAAAATATTATTATTTTAATATTTTTTATTAGGTAAGAATATATATTAAATTATTAATTTTTATTTAGTACCCGATTAGTTAATGAGTTTGAACCCGATAAACTATTACAATCCGTGCCAAGTATACGAAATGCTTGTTTGAGTATATTTTTCAATTTGAATCACATCTTTTTATCAGGTCTGCTGGAGAACTGCTACAAGAATACAAGGACCACAAATACAAGGTATGGTAAATATTACCTCATGTTAAAACACAGTACAAGGTACTCCAAGAAATCAAAGCATTCCTTGTATAATCTTTAGCCACTTTGTATACGGACATAATTTTTGTTAATTAATCTTTCTAACTCTTTGCTGCTGTGGCAAGTGGATCCGAAGATGGTTTCATTTATTTACTGACCGTATTTTACCTGGATTTATGGCGGTTATCACAGATTGGACGGAACAGGTCGGATTGGATTTTCAGAGGGCTGAGATTAACACGTTTTTTTTGGATCGGTCGGCTATAACCCGTCGTAGGACTATCAATTTGATCTCAAGATGGATCGGATCGGATCACGATCAAGAATTAGACGGTCAGATTTTTTTTACACACTATTGAACATCATAAAAAATGTTGATTATGTATTTTTTCCAATTCTGAATATGGATTATTAAACTGCCTTGCTCAACAAATTGAGCCATTTTCTTTTAGCTATCTTCATTTTTGGGTTTGATTTTGGATAATGGACTTGGTGTTGGTGTAACACTTATCAGTATCTTGGGAAATCATTTTTATCCCAGCAAGCAAAAATGCAGCGTCTCATAAATAGTCATCGACGCTCAAAAATAAATTATAAAAGTGTTCGGAAAGAAAAAGGTTGCCCAAAGGACCTCCGTTCATTATATGTTAAGGATCATAGCAATATGATTTAAGAGAATTTTGTCTCAATTCATTTATATTATATTATATGTATTTGTTTAATTTTTGTCCATTTGGTACGAGAAGTTAGTAAGTGAATTCATACAAGTCGGCTCGGAATAAAAGGGGAGAAAGTAACATCTGATACAGAACAGAAAGGGAGTCAAACAATCAAAGACGATACAGAAAGAAAATAAAATAAAAGATGAAGAAAAAGAGGAGACACCTCTCTGACTCCCTTGTTCCGAGCAAGGCGACAAGACAACAAATAGTTACTTACCTGCCACAAAATCTGACTTGGAATTGAGTATGCAGATACCACAAATACGGTAATACATCTCTTCTGAAGTCTGACTATAAACACTTCACATTCGGACTGGTGTTATAATTAATGACGTTTCCTCTTTGAGATTACCTCATATTGAGTTTCGCAAATAATTTCCTTCAAAAAAAAAGTTTCCCAAATAATTTCAACTATGTTGGTCAACTTCTCAAAAGCTGAATTAATAATTAAGTCACCTGTACGAAAATATAAGTGTGATATCCGAATATACATTATACAATAATTAAAGAGATGATTTCGACACACTGAGTTTTGAGGCTTTATTAATTTATTTCTTTTATTATATTTCTTAGATCAAGAGTGAGAGGGTTTTCCTCTTTGACAACGGGCCGAAATAAAATGATGATTTAGCATGTTCTTCAAAGACGGATTTTCCTCTTGTGGGTATACATTTACCCTATCTCAATTTCCCTTTCTCTTCCCTCTTTTTCAAATAATAATTTATCTA
>CAXKVV010001514.1:0-35854 GCA_964058805.1 Schoenoplectus triqueter
CTAACGAAATGATCAAATTTGAATAAACATCGAAATTTAATAACTTAAATGAATAAATAAAAATTCAGTGAATAAATATGAATTTAAGGCATAATTCACTGATAAATAAAAATTCAGTGATCAAAATTTAAGACATATATTTTTTTTACCCATTTAGTTAACTTAGGATTTCATATTTAATTAAGAAATTGAAGCCCTGTAAAATTGATAATATAGATGATTTTGTTATTATGCGGAAATTAATAACATGGAAGATTCAGTTTTATTGAATAAAATACAAAACAGATGAATACTTTACTTTAGAAAATTCTATTTCTTGAACTAATTAAAGTAAGGGCTGATGGTGACTACATGTGAAATCTTCCAAAAATGACTTTTAGTGAAAATACTATTTTTTTTAATGTTCACAAGTGTATTACCCAAATAAAACGCACCAACATATACAAACTGCAAATTAATATTATTTTCGTAAAAAGTTATTTCTTCTCACTTCAGCGCTTCACTGATTCATTCTACCAGATAAAGAAAATAAATAATAAACAATAAAAAAGTGAAAAGCATGTATAAAAGCAGCTCGCCCGTTCATAGCCCTAGTGGCAGAAATCGTAATAAGGCGGAAAATTGATCCCATTTCCCCAGCAAAACCTCGGCTACTACAGATTCCCGTTCTCCGTTTTTTCATTAACATTCAAATAATAAATAATAAATAGCACTATATTTTCTGCGTATTTCACACATAAGCTCCGGTGACTTGAATAATTGGACAGAGACCCTGTGCCCACTTTACAACTCACAAGTCGCAGCAAACTTCGTTTTTCTTGACAAAGAAGGATACTTATGAATATTTGAGAAATGACAGGGTGTGCATCGATAATTTTCCAATGGTAAGTTTTTGAATAAACCCGCACCGTAACCATATTCTCTTTTTGGTTGCACAGTCTCCTTCTCTCCTCTCTCGCTTTAAGCAAGAAAGCTGTACCAACTTACTGGTGTGCCCACCTGTTCATCTCCTCTCCCATCCGATATAGGGTTTCTCGTGGTAAATAACACTCTCTCCTCTAGTAAGGTCGGAACCCTGAATTATAATTCTTCTTTCTGCTCTCTTTAAGATGCTCTTCTCTTGTGTTGGGTTTTTATGAGGGTTTTAGTGTGGATTTTGATTTCGATCACTGTACTAACTATGTTCCTCTTTTAAGCATCGATCTCTCAGTTTTAGGTTTGTCTGATCTTTGAAAAAGATGGCCTCGTCGTCGAGGCACGGCCCGGAGCACCAGTCGGGCCCACAGCGCCGGGGCCTTCTTCGAACACAGACGGCTGGTAACCTTGGTGAATCTATATTTGACAGTGAGGTGGTCCCGTCTTCTCTTAATGAAATCGCGCCGATTCTTCGTGTCGCCAATGAGGTCGAATCGAGCAATCCACGTGTTGCTTATCTTTGTAAGTGTTTTCGTTTTACTTGATGTTGTTGTTCAGTTGTTTTATGGTTCCGTAGTTATTTTGGAGATATCTACCTAGAGATAATTGCATGAATTTTTGCATATGCTATTTTTGGTAGAGCACTAAGTATTGGGAAGGTCTACAATTCAATTGCAAAATTCTATTGTTAAAAGCAACGGGCAAAATTGTAAGTTTGCGGTTCCGCAAAATTTGGCAGCCTGTATGAACGTGGCTGTTCTATCCAACAATCTTCTAGGAATCTATTTAACTTAAAACATTACTGTAGGCGTCCTAACTGCGTTCTAGTATGTCTTGTAGAAATTACTCGAATGGTGTATAATATTTTGAGTAACTAGTAGGTGCAAGCAACAACACTATTTCCTTTTCTGTATGGTCGAAGATTACCTAAAATGCCCTTTTCACTGTGATGTTCTTCACTTGAATATTGTCTGTCATGGAATTCTTATGCTTGGAAGTCTGCACTGGTCAACTATCTTAATAATATACTAGGGTTTTTATGCTATGTGCTTGTGATGAACTAATCATATTTAAATAATTTGGTACCTATTAGCTAACATCCACTCTATAATTTTGCAACAAATGTCAGAATATTGGTAATAACCAATTCATTTTCCAATATAGTTGGGAGATTTTTCCCAAGAAATGGGTACCTAGGTCACTGGATCCCCTTTTTTTAAAGTGCCCGGAGTCGCATTATATGCTGAAGCCGAAAATAAAGAGGACACAGATAAGATTAATATTGGGTACTTATCCAAGATGAAAGCATGAGGAACTCCTAATTCTCATGATTTAGCTAATTAATTCACCTGTTTATTCATTCTATTGACAAAATAGGTCGTTTCTATGCTTTTGAGAAGGCTCATAGGCTCGACCCCACATCAAGTGGTCGTGGTGTTCGGCAGTTCAAAACTGCACTTCTACAAAGGCTGGAAAGGGTAATGGTTTAGCAGCTCTATCCATAGTTGATATTATTCCGTGCTGCTATCATAGTCCATGGAAGGTGTTCATTTTCATGAAACTTAAAAATTTAATTTATATTTTAAATTTTTATGTGTTAGGAAAATGACCCCACATTGAAAGGAAGAGTCAAGCAGAGTGATGCGCGAGAAATGCAAAGCTTCTACCAGCATTATTACAAGAAATATATCCAAGCTCTTCAAAATGCAGCTGACAAAGCTGATCGGTGAGTTCTGTTTCTCAAGATCTTTTCCCCATAATTTCTTAGGCATAAGAATCTTCATTGATTTTGCTTCTAACATATCATACATATGCAAATCCCAGTGCTCAGCTTACGAAAGCCTATCAAACTGCTGCTGTCTTGTTTGAGGTCTTAAAAGCCGTCAATCTCACACAATCTCTTGAAGTTGACCAAGCAGTAAGTACTTTACGAATTTCAATATTTAGATGTAAGCTGTAAACTGTAAAATGAAACTATCTCTTTTCACATTTTTCTGATTGTGAGAACTTTACCTGCAGATTTTGGAAACACACAACAAGGTTGAGGAAAAGACAAAGATATATGTGCCTTATAATATTCTACCTCTTGACCCTGACAGTGCAAACCAAGCCATCATGCGGTATCCAGAGGTTAGACCAATTCTGAATTCATGTTGATACAGAACTTGTTTGATGCACTTTTTAAATATCAGTATTTTCTTTTGTGTTTTATCTTCTGGGGCTCAATTAAACAACTTAAACAGAACCCAAAAGACAATTTCATAAAACTGTCTTAGTAAATTCCTGCCCAAAGTTTTGTTAGCTAACTCTGGTTCTTTGGTAGATTCAAGCTGCAGTTTTTGCTCTTCGAAATACAAGAGGCTTGCCCTGGCCAAAAGAGCATGTCAAAAAGCCGAACAAAGATCTTCTCGACTGGCTTCAAGCCATGTTTGGATTTCAGGTGACAAATGTTGAGACAATGAGGGTCTTTTTTGTATGTAAAATTTGTATGTGCGTAGATTTTTGCTGGATGATGATCTTATGTGTCTGCAGGAATTTAATGTAGCCAATCAACGGGAGCATCTAATTCTGTTGCTAGCTAATGTACACATAAGGCAGTTGCCCAAGCCTGACCAGCAGCCAAAGGTTTTTATTTTCTTAATTTTTATAATGTAATAATCCGATAACCTTTCTGTATGTTTTAGTTTCTTATGCTAATCAACTTTTAGTTGGACGATCGAGCATTAAATGATGTGATGAAAAAGCTGTTCAAGAACTATAAGAAGTGGTGCAAGTACCTCAAACGCAAAAGTAGTCTATGGTTTGTACACTTTCTGAATTGCTGATACTTCTTTTTTGTTTGATGTCTTGATCCAACCATAGTGGATGGTAAAATGGTCAAAGAGACCGATGTAATTTTTTTTTTCTTTTGCAGGTTGCCTACTATTCAGCAGGAGGTTCAACAGCGCAAGCTTCTTTACATGGGTTTATACCTACTTATTTGGGGTGAGGCGGCCAATTTGAGATTCATGCCGGAGTGTCTGTGCTATATCTATCACCATGTATATCATCTTATGAGCATTTTTCTTATCTTTTAGTTTTGTTACATTTATGATGTTGATTACATCTGTTCTAATTTCCTGGTCAAACAGATGGCATTTGAATTGTATGGTATGCTAGCTGGTAATGTCAGTCCACTGACCGGGGAGAACATCAAGCCGGCATATGGAGGTGATGAAGAAGCCTTTTTAGAAAGAGTTATAACCCCAATTTACAAAGTTATAGAGAAGGTGCATTTTGTTCTAAGCAATGTCTGTTTTTGTCCCTTTTATGCCAGTCTTGTGGTCAGTAATTTAAATGTGATTATTATAGGAAGCTGCGAGGAGCAAGATGATGAGATCAAAGCATTCTCATTGGAGAAATTATGATGATTTAAACGAGTATTTCTGGTAAATGAATCGACAAATGTTTCATGATATTTTTCAAAAAGTGAAAACTCTTATCGTAGTCAGTCCTTTTCTTTTCATTTTTTTTTTCTGTGTAATCACTCTTTAAAGTAGTTATTAGTTGTTTGTTTAATCATACCATCATTTAACTGCAGGTCAGTTGACTGTTTTCGTTTGGGATGGCCTATGAGAAATGATGCTGATTTCTTCTGTGATCCTCTCAATATCACTCACCATGGCCAAAATGGGGTAACTTTCTAGTTTGGCTTCTAGTTGATGCATCATTATGTGTACTTGAGAATTGAGATTTTACCTTGTTCTAATTTTGACCTTGATTCTGGGTGACAATGCATAAAAATACAATACTTTTGGATTACTGATAGAATGAGAATTAATGATAGAATGAGAGAATGAGAGGAATCTTTGATTATCTTGGAATAATTGATTACAATGACTAAACCTTTATTTATAAACTAATTGTCTAACTAACTAATCCTAAACACTAAACATCTCCTACACTACATCTCACACAATCTCCTATATAATTCTACTCATCTCAATCTATACCTCTAACATCCCCCTCAAACTCATCGTGCGATACGCATGGTGAGTTTGCACATATTGCAAGTTCTAACATCTCGTCTTGTGCTTGTGATCTCCAATTGCATCACGAGTCTTCTTGAAGAAAGATAGAAGGAAGAAGAGCTCTTTTGGCTCAAGAAAAACTATTGATTGCTTCATGCTCTTATGAGTCATTTTGAAACATCAATAGAATGATGGATCTATGTCCTTTTTAACAATAATCGAGACTTGTTTGAGTTCTCTTGAAAGAAAAGACGAGAAGAATAGAAGCCCGGTGCATGGTTTGATCATTGAGAATTTAATTGGGAATAGAGGTTTTGGTTGTGAATTGTAGGAAGGTTTTGGAGAATTGAGATCTGGTGCAGGTTGTAGATGTTGTATCGGATCAACTGAACCAGTAGTTCTCTAGAGCAATCGGCATCTTGATCTGGATGGAATGAAACGACTGCCTTGATATGGGTTTCTGATAAACCAATGTCAATTAGGAACCTTATCACTACCTTAGGCCGTGCAGGGCACTTGATCAGAGCGAGAGATTTGGAAACTTGACACTGTTTTTGTATGACTTGAATTTCTTGAGAGCTGGATCCACTTCCAAGAGGGCCTTCTCACGAGATCTGAGTCGAACATGGTAAGAGCAGTGTGGGATGTTGGAAAGGGGCCTCTTCGCGTCTTGAGGCTGAGACGGAGAGTCAGATCGGGTACCTTAAGCGAGGTCTCCAAGAAATCGACGAAGACTGGACTGTCAATAACGGCGGAGTGGTTTCCCTTCTCTATATGGATTGGCGTTGGAGGCGGTGCGATCAGCGATCTCTTGAAGTCGATCAGGGATCGTGACTTGGATCTGCACGCGTAGCTTGGTCAGCCTGGAGGTGAAGAGCCAGCTCGTGCCGTCTCTGTTGATCGGAGATAGTTATGCGCTTGAGTGGATGGCGGTGATCTAGTGATGGCGAGATGAGATCTCACAACTCGATCAGTGAGGAGAAGAAACATCGATCAGAGAGGTAGTGATCCGTGAATTGATTAGATCGTGTACTTATCTTGATCTTGCGGAGAAGAATAGAAGGAGAGTAGAATATAGGTTTATTGGAAATTTGGAATAGCAGAATAGAAGGAGAGAAGACAGGAACAGAGTAGAATAAAGATTATTTAATGGGAATAGGCGGGAAAAATGGAATAAAATCTGGAATAGAGTGGAATAAGGCTCATAGTTTCTGGAATAGGCGTGAGCCTAATTCCAGTGGTATTCCTGCTCTGATACCATGATAGAATGATAGAATGAGAGGAATCTTTGATTATCTTGGAATGATTGATTACAATGACTAAGCCTCTATTTATAGACTAATTGTCTAATTAACTAATTCTAAACACTAAACATCTCCCACCCTACACCTCACACAATATCTCCTATACAATTCTACTCATCTCAACCTATACCTTTAACAATTATAGTTCTCATGTATGATGCTGCTAAGTTCATAATTGGTATGTGCAGAAATGGGTACAATATCAGGTGGTATTATTTTGTTTGAAGCTCTGCTGTTCCTCATTCTTTTTTCTTTTGTAATCAGAACCAGAACCTCAATCAGGAAACTAGATCTACTGGAAGTGATCGCTGGATTGGGAAGATCAATTTTGTGGAGATTCGCTCCTTTTGGCACATCTTTAGAAGTTTTGACAGGATGTGGAGCTTTTTTATCCTAAGCTTGCAGGTTTTTCTTTTTTGTGTTATTTTTCTTATTTTGTGGTTTCAATGAACCAAATCGGCAAACACTGCATCTGGCTGTTAACTGTTTTGAAACCGATAAGTAGGAACTACCAGTAATGTACTTGACTGGTATAGTGAAAACCTAATTTAATGTTTGGTGCTTCTGGGGTTTGGAAGCTTATTTTCAGATCGTGGGCTGCAGCTAGTTTTTTTTTTCTTTTTTTTGTCCCTATTTGCCAAATTTAGTTTCATTTTTTATTTCCCAGGCTATGATCATACTTGCTTGGAATGGTGGGACCCCTAGCGATATCTTTGATGCTGGTGTATTTAAGCAAGTTTTGAGCATATTTATTACTGCTGCTATTCTAAAGCTAGGGCAAGGTGTGTTGTTCAATGTTTTTGTATATAAATAGAGTATATTTGTATCTCTGAACTCTCAAGCCACGCATAACAGTTTTATTGGTGCTATACTGTCTGGTTGCTTTCTAGAATCATACCAATTACCCATTGGTTGTTGCCCTTGTAGTTCTTTACGTAAGCAAGAAATGAACTAGATCATTATTTAAGATTGTTTAAAAACCAGTGAATAGATTGCTTTTGGCATTAACATTTGAGTGTTATATTAACATAATTTAACTGTTATTCTTGTCTATCGCAGCTGTGCTTGACATTGTATTCAGCTGGAAGCTGAGAAGAAGCATGTCCCGTGTTGTAATGCTTAGATATATACTCAAGCTGATCTCAGCAGCTGCATGGGTTGTGATCCTACCTGTCACATATGCATACTCATGGGAGAACCCATCTGGCCTGTCCCGCACGATCAAAAGTTGGCTTGGGAATGGGCAGAGCCAGCAGTCTCTTTACATCTTGGCTGTTGTGGTCTACCTCTCACCGAATATTCTCGCCTCTGTGCTGTTTCTGTTTCCTTTTATAAGGAGGTTCCTGGAGAGGTCGGATAGTAATATAATTGCCTTCATGATGTGGTGGGCTCAGGTAAATTTTTGGGATATATCATATATGTGAATTAGCATTCTATGCCTACAGTTTACTAACAACATTTTGGACAACCAAACTTGTCAGGCCTTGTATTCAATTAGCTGAAAGCATTTGATGTTAGTTGTTGATATTCGCACTTTTATGTGTTATTTGCCAATGCTGTGTAAATTTTGTGTCATTAGCTATATACATTAAAACATAATTCAAAGACATGCTGTACATGTATGTATAAGTAACTCTTGTATCAATTTACAGCCTCGCCTATTTGTTGGAAGAGGAATGCATGAAGGCGCATATTCTCTCTTCAAGTAAGAATATTAAAAGAATCCAATCTGGTACTCTTTTTTTTACTTGCTTAACTTGACATTTAAGTTTTTGAACATGTAGGTATACAATGTTCTGGATTATTCTGTTAATAACAAAACTAGCTTTTAGTTACTATGTTGAGGTACATGCACTTCGCTTTTGCTAATTTCTCTTTCCTTTCTGTTTTGTACAATCCTAAAATAAAATTAATCTCCTCAGAAGAGCTGTTATCTAATGAGTTATTTTTTATTTATTTGCAGATTAAGCCCCTTGTGGGTCCTACGAAAGACATCATGAAAGAACAAATTACAACATATCAGTGGCATGAGTTTTTTCCTCGAGGTAGGCAGCTCTTCCTCATGGCTTTTTTCATTGACAAAATGGTAGTTCTAATTTATTGCTGTTTGTAGCACGAAACAACATTGGAGTTATGATCGCCTTGTGGTCTCCCATTATGCTGGTATATGCTTCTTTTTTTTTCACATGTTCTTCTTGGAAGATGCTCTTCATTTTTTTCTAACTCAGATTCCTACATCTGTGTTTGAACTTGGATCTTTTAGGTCTATTTTATGGATACCCAGATATGGTATGCTATTTTCTCTACAATGATTGGTGGTATTTATGGGGCATTTCGCCGCCTTGGAGAGGTTTGTAAAGTTCCTTCTTCTGATATGCTGCCTGTTTGTATTTTGCTATGGAAAATTTGTAGCGGGCCTGGATGAATGTCAATTTATCATGTACATCCTGGAAAAAAAAAATTATGTTATCAACAAATTGTCATGTTCATCCTTACTCAGGTCTGCCTATCCACTATGTGGTATATGATGAGTTTTTTTTTTTTTTTGGGGGGGGGGAGGGGTGTCTTTTGTTATTTATTAAAAAGAATATACCTTTTTCTTGCTGGATATTTTCTATTCATTCAGTTGCGTCGAGGGGTTACATGCGGACATGCTTCTCTTTTAAAGGGGCTCGATTGATTCTATAACATTTTTTATGACTTGGCAAATGTAGATTCGAACCTTGGGTATGTTGCGGTCGCGGTTTCAGTCTCTACCACGAGCTTTTAATGCAAAGCTTATTCCAGTTGAGAAGTCCAGTGGTGGAAAGAGTAGGTGGATTAGAGATCTCACCGGAAAAAATGACAATGTTAGTTCTTTTTTCCTTTTATGCCATTTAGTTGAATTTATAGCTTCAACCCAACAAGACGTAATAATAAATGTCAGCTGGTGAGCTTTCTGTGTTCTAAAGTTAAGCCTTTCTCATGAAAGAAAAAATGATTATGAATTACTACGTAATGAAGAAAAGAAATTGTTCTAGCATAAGTTATTAATAGAGCACCAAGTAATGGAATAACTAGGTTATGCTTTACGTTCATATAATTTATTACTTCATTTATTAAGGTGGATCCTGAGGTTATAAAGAAAGAAACAGCTAGGTTTGCTCAGATTTGGAATGAGATAATAATGAGCTTCCGGCAAGAAGATCTTATCAATGACAAGTACTCCCTGAAGCAAACTCCTTATGTTCTTTGTTATATTACAATTTCATGTAGAGGATGTTGTCTTAATGTTTATCGTTTGAATTTTGACTGCAGGGAAAAGGATTTGCTTCTTGTCCCTTACTCGAAAGATCGTGAGTTGACCGACATCATCCAGTGGCCTCCTTTCCTACTTGCTAGCAAGGTTAGAACACACTTCCCTCCACCCTGAAATGAATAGAGAAAACATTACAATAACAAATAGAAAAAAAAGCGCATGGTTGGTATAGTGGTAAAGTGCTTGGGTTGCTTTTTAAAGGGCGGGGGTTGAAGCCCCTGTGGGTGTTTTCTTTGTTTAAAAAATATTAAGCTGGCATGTGCCTACGAAGACCTGACGGCTTTTTTTTCCTCTTGTGTAGCTTCCTATAGCACTTGACATGGCATCAGACAGTGAGGGAAAAGACCGTGATCTGAAAAAGCGTCTTAAAAATGATCCATATATGCTTTGGGCGATTAAAGAGTGCTATGCATCCTTTGTAAACATCATCAACTGTTTAGTCATTGGACCACACGAAAAAGAGTATGTACCCCTACACCTACCTTCTATTGCCTTCTATATGTCAGGTTGGGTTCTGGCTGCTGGTCACGATCCAATATCTGGTTTAGTACTTGACTGCTCTTGTAGAAATTCAGTGTTTAGAAAATGTTTGAGCATGTAATATTTCTTCATTCCGAAATATTTAGATCAGAAAAGCAAAACTCAACATGGGAGTATGACATTCACTAGTTACATTTCATATTTTATATGTGGGTTACTGCTGCTTGGATTAATTTGAGACTAGTATATTCAGATTTGGATCAACTTTTTTGGAAAATGATGAAATTTAGGTTGGTATATTTGGCCTGCTGTGTTGTGATACTACAAACTTGTTTAACAGCAAATTGCTGACCGGAAGATCCGCAAACCTAGTATAGATAGTAATGGATATTGTCTCTCTACAGAGCGGCGCAGGTTCAAGTCCTGTGAATGGAATATGAAAAGTAATAAAGCTGGGGTTGATGGGAGCTCTATTGAAACAAAAAAAAATTGTTGATTGGTTTACCCATGTATATTTTGATTTCTTGTTTGATTAAATTATTCTATATTGGGAATTTTGCAGGGTTATAAGTAACATTTTCAAAGAGGTCGATAATCAAATCAAGAATGACACTTTGATTAAGGAGCTGAAATTGAAATACCTACCTCACTTGTACAACAAATTTGTCAAATTGCTTGAATTCTTGGTATGAATTCAAAATTAAAATTTTCCAGCCTATTTGATTGAACTCATCTTTGGATAGCATTTATAAATTCATCACATAATTTGTTATGGCAGAAAACAAATAACAAAGATGACAAGGATCAAGTTATCCTCCTCTTCCAAGATATGCTTGAGGTGGTCACAAGGGATATCATGGATGAACAACTCTCTGGGTACTTTTCCCTGTGTTTTCTGCATTCGGTAGTTATAATTAAATTCCTGAGATTATACAAACAAAAGATTCTATTAAAAAGTTATTCAATGGTTACAGCCTTCTGGATTCAGTACAAGGTGGTTCTAATAGAAGGCATGAGGGAATAACTCCTCTTGACCAGCAAGTTCAGCTTTTTACAGTAGGAATCAAGTTTCCAGTTGAAAACACAGAGGCATGGAGAGAAAAGGTGACTGGTTTCTGCTCTCCTCTGGCAAATCATAATCAAATTTCACCTTTCGACTCTTAACTTTACATATTTATTCATTGATTTTCGTTTGGGCGATTGCAGATTAATAGGCTGTACCTACTATTGACTGAGAAGGAATCTGCTATGGATGTACCTGCAAACTTAGATGCACGGCGGCGAATATCTTTCTTTTCTAATTCACTTTTCATGGATATGCCCTATGCGCCTAAAGTCAGACACATGCTTTCTTTCTCGTAAGTTGGGCAAGCTGGTTTTATTGTTGGTAGTTCTTAAAGAGAGTTTCAACTTCAAATTTTCCCAAATTGGGGTAGGCTAGAAATGAAACCCAATCTGAAAGTATAAGATCAGAGATCTCAAATATCAATGATAATGATGATGATAAATTTTCCGTGATAGAAACTAAAAAAAAATAAATTTGTTTTTGTGTGCAGTGTCTTAACTCCGTATTACAAGGAGGAAGTTCTATTCTCTCTTAAAGATTTAGAAGATGAAAATGAAGATGGTGTTTCTATCCTCTTCTACTTGCAGAAAATTTACCCTGGTATCTTTTTTGTCTTTATTGTCAGTTCAAACATCTCGAAACTTTTTGCTTCTCCTTATGTTTTGTGTTGTTGGTCTTATCTTGTTCTCCAGTATCATTTTGTTTAAATTCTGTATAGCTTACTATCTTTTTGTTTCATTATAGATGAATGGAATAACTTCCTAGAACGTGTTGGGTGCAAAAGTGAAGAGGAGCTGCGGCAGCATGCAAGTGATGACCCCAAGTTGGAAGAGGAGCTTTGCCTGTGGGCTTCTTATAGAGGCCAAACACTTACTCGCACCGGTAATTTTTTGGTATTTTTTTTCATGCACTGATATATCAGTGCATTTAGTCAACGTGTTGATTTAATTAAATGTTTTCTTTGTTTTAATTTTTTCAGTCAGAGGAATGATGTACTACAGGAAAGCTTTGGTTCTTCAGGCTTTTCTTGACATGGCCAAAGAAGACGGTAATAACCTTTTCTATTTTATTGGGAGAAATAACATTCACTTAATACTTATAAAAAATATATATACAAATGACTTTTTATCCAACTGAATTTAGAAAGCCTCCTTTAAAATACTTAGTAAATTAGAATTGTAGGGACTTCAATTATCATCGGATATTCATTTATAATATTTGGAAGCAATTACCATTATTAGTTCCTTACAATGTTTTTCTTTTACAACACCAACAATAACAACAAAACCTTTAATCCCAAATAAATTGGGGACAATGTTTTTCTTTGCGCATGAATATATTTTTAGTTCCTTACAATGCTTTTCTTTGTGCATGGATGCATTTTTTCCCCTGTATTGTTAAGTGGTCCATTGTTAAGTCTTCTTTTTGTTTAGTCTTGAATAACAGATGGAATCATTAACACGATCAATCCTAAATAACCTGGGATATTTGTGCGGAAACATCAACTCCTTTTTTTTTTCTTTTCTAAAGAAAAAGGAAGGTAGTACAATTGCTTCCTTTAATTGATAAGTTCTGTTCCTCTTATTTTTAGATCTAATGGAGGGGTACAAAGCTATTGAGCTGACATCTGAAGAGAACTCTAAAATGGGTCGGTCTCTGTGGACACAGTGTCAAGCTGTGGCTGACTTGAAGTTCACATATGTTGTTTCATGCCAACAATATGGTATCCAGAAGCGTAGTGGTGATCAGCGGGCACAAGATATTTTGCAGCTTATGATCACGTAATCACTTCAGCTCTTGTTGCATACATATAACATATATCATACATGGAAATAGTGCTCAATTTTTCTTTACTTATAAGTTGTGCAATTTTAATTTTCAATTAGAAATACTATATTTAGCCCCCAAGTTCTCGCCTCTTGAACAATGCCCCCATTGTTTTTGGTCAACTTTTAGGGAAAAAAACTACTGAACAAGTGTGCATTATTGTGCAAAAAGAATAATTGAGCCAAAAAGGAAAAACTATTTTATTGAATAATGCTTTAGGCTTATGTAGAGCCTTTACGTTCTTGCATATAAGTCCTTAGACTTCTCTATATTCTCTATTTCCCAATAAGTCTTCAATTAAGATACAAATCTCAACACTCTTTTTCAAGATGGGTAAAAGATATCCACTAGATTTATCTTGTCATACAATCTAGAGAGATCTAATGAATTAAGTCCCTTAGTAAAATAGTCAGCCACTTAGTAGCTGCATGCTCAGCTCCCATGCAGCTCTAAAAGTCCACCGTTTAGTTTTTCCTTGATGATGAACCTATCTGTGCGTTCTGTTGCTGAGATGCAAAAAGCAAGAGGCACATGAATTTCGTTGAGACGCAAAAAGCAAGAGGCACATGAATTTCTTTTACATTTAAGTTCAATTTATGTAAATATTTAAATTTAATATGACTTTGATATATTTAGGCTCTTCAATTATAAATTTTATATGCTTTCAAAATATAATTTTGATGAAATATTAATAGAGAGGCAACAACAAAGTCTTTAATCTCAAATAAATTGGGTTTGGCTATAAATGAAACCCAATATGAAAGCATAAGATTAGAGATCTCAAATATCAATGATAATAATGATGATGATTAAAAAAAATATTAATAAGTAAATAAATAAAATAAAAATAAATAAAAATGTGAATGATAATGATAATGATGATGATAATAATGATAATAATGTTGATAATATGGTAATAATAATAATAAAATAGTACAATAAACCTACATTATAAAGTATATTTCTAAATCTTTAATTCTAAACACTAAATTCTAAAATTTAAGAATTAAAAAACTAAGAATCTAAATTCTATAACTCTATTATTAGACTCTAACTTCTAAATTATGGTTCTAATACATGAATCGCCGTCCTCTAAGCACTCCTAAATAAACAAAATAAAAATAAATAAAAATGTGAATGATAATGATAATGATGATGATAATAATGTTGATAATATGCTAATAATAATAATAAAATAGTACAATAAACCTACATTATAAAGTATATTTCTAAATCTTTAATTCTAAACACTAAATTCTAAAATTTAAGAATTAAAAAACTAAGAATCTGAAGTCTATAACTCTATTATTAGACTCTAACTTCTAAATTATGGTTCTAATACATGAATCGCCGTATTCTAAGCACTCCTATCCAAAGTAAAATCTTTGGATATATTCTATTTCTTCAAATCCCTTTTTATGGTTTCCTCCCATGTCAGTCTCGGTCAACCTCTTCCGTTTTTTGTGTTTTCTGGACGACGTAAAATATCACCGCGTACTGGTGCCTCAGATGACCTTTGACCAAACCATCGCAAACAGTGTTGGATAAGCTTCTTTTGAATTGGTGCTACTCTAAATTTGTTCCGTATATCATCATTTCTGATTCGATCTCGCGTTGCGTGGTCGTGTTGCATTTCAGTTGCACTCATCTTTTAAATGTGTTGTCTTTTTGTAGCCTAGTATTCTGTATCATACATCATCGCAGATCTAATCGTCGTCGTATAGAACTTGCTTTTTAGTTTATAACAAGATCTTATCACAGAGAATATCAGATATTTGTCGTCATTTCATCTATCCGGCTCTTATTCTATGACTAACATCTCCATCGATCTCTCCGTCACTCTGAACATCGATTTTAAATATCAAAATGTGTCATTTATAGGTACTACTTGTTCGTCTAAACTTACATCTCCATTATCCGAGTTATCCCGCTGAACTAATATATTTGATTTTAGTCCTACTAAGTATAAAATCTTTCGATTCTAAAGTGTTTCCACATCTCTAGTTTTCGATCAACAAAATGCAATTTTGATGAAATATTAATAGAGAGGCAACAAAATAAAAACAAAATATGAAAATTTAAAAGAAAGAATATTAAAAATCCTGTGATATCCTTTTAAAAATAAATATTATGTATTGTTTTTAGATTAAAAGTTTTTGAACTATCATAATATATAGTATATATCAAATAATAATTAAATAATAAATTAATAATTAAATCTGTCATTATAGTAGGTAAATAAATTAACTTTATTTAGAAATTTGATGAGACAATGAGTAATATTTTGAATATTAAATTGCAATGCAATTTTCAATCGCGTATTTTGCTTTTTTTAAAATGAAATTCAAGTATATTATATATGTTTTGTTTCCTAAATGATAATGCTTTTCAATTTTAAACTTCATATTGCCTTCAATATACAATTTTGACGGAATATTAATAGAGAAGACAACAAAATAAAAAATATAAAAAATAAAAAGAAAGAATATTAAAATTTTTATCATATCTTGGTGTAAATATTATATATTAAAAGTTTTTGATTAAAAGTTTTTGAAATATTATATATTGTTTTAGATTAAAAGTTTTTGAAATATTATATATTGTTTTAGATTAAAATTTTTTGAATTATCATAATATACAATGTACTAAACAATAATTAAATAACAAATTAATAATCAAAATCTATTACTATAGCATGTAAATAAATTAACTTTACTTTATTTAGAAATTTGGTGAGATGATGAGTAATATTTAGAATATTAAATTGCAATACGATCTATCAATTGCATATTTTGCTTTCTTTGAAATGAAATTCAATATTCTAAGATATTTTATATTATTTAAAAATAAAAATAAAATTTTGACTGAATATTAATAGAGAAGGCAACAAAAGAAAAAATATGAAAAATAAAAAGAAAGAATATTAAAAATCTTATCATACCTTGTTATAAATATCATATATTGCTTTACATTAAAAGTTTTTGAACTATCATAATATATAATGTACTAAACAATAATTAAATAACAAATTAATAATCAAATCTATTATTATAGCATGTAAATAAACTAACTTTAATTTATTTAGAAATTTGATGAGACGATGAGTAGTATTTAGAATATTAAATTGCAATACGATCTTTGAATTGTATATTTTGCTTTCTTTGAAATGAAATTCAAGTACATTATATGTTTTGTATTCTTAGATATTTTATATTATTTAAAAATAAAAATAAAGTTGATGATAATTCATTTCTGTTATCAATTTTGTTCTTATCAAGAATTTTATTATACTAATTATTTCAAATAGAATTATGCGCCTTATATTACTCAGACGCTTTTTTGTGGCTTTTTGCGTCTCAAACTATTTCAACCATTCAACCATTTACATATTGACTGTGTCTTTCTCTTTTGACTACCTTCTACGGTATTGTAGCGTGGCTAGGTTAAACCTGGCTCCAATATCAAAATGATTAATTGAGCAAAAGAAAAAAGAGAAAAAAACTGTTTTATTGAATAATGCTTCAGGTTTATACAGAGCCTTTACATTTTTTGCATATTAAGTTCTGTATATTCTCTAATTCCCAATAAGTCTCCAATTTGGACCAATAGTTGAAGAGAAATTCCGATAGGAAGTAGTGCTTTCTAGCAAAAGACCATGAGCGAATCTGGCACATAGATATTGACTACTAGATAGCCCCTAAAAATGCAAATTTGCTAACACATTGAAAACCGATATATGTTTTCTCTCTCTTAAGGTATGTGGCCCTTTTTTGTTAATATACACTCTTTACGAGAGGGCTGTCTCATTCACCTTCTGAGAATCAGTTAAGGATCTTTTTTAGAGAATTAGTTTTTTTGTCTCTTCAAAGCTTTTAGGTTGTTTAGATCGGAAGTGCGTTCTGAGGGTTTTAACAAAAGGTCTTTAACGGAGGTTCTAGTTCTAGTATTTTGAGTTATTTTCTGGTTGAGGCGAGTGCCGATTGAGCGAACCCGCGACTTTTCTTTTCAAAGGAAAATGAACATAAATCTACTGATGTTTGAGGTTACCTTCCCTTTTCTTTTTTTTTGGCTTACCTTTTATTTTATTTTCTTTATTGGTTATTTTCTTTTAGAAAAGGATAAAAAGTTAAGAAAAGAGAAGTATTCCATAAAGCGACTCTACTCATCAGACGGAGTGGAAGCGAGCTAAGAAAAATTTGGTGACCTTATGAGGGTTTTACCTCGAAAAAGTGAGCCAATACAACAACACAAGCCTATAACTAGATACAGTTTTGGCGACCCCCTCAAAACGAGGGATAGCGAGCCAATACCACTCCAATAAGTTCCTCTTGAAACGGGGGGTCCTAGCGGAACGTTGGCGCCCCTCCCGGTGGAAGTGAGCGACCAGGACGCTGGTGCCTCTTCGGTGGGTGTGAGCGGGCCAAGCAGAACACTAGTGCCCCTCCCAATTTTTCTCTAAAAAAGTAAGTGGTTGGGCGCTTCGCTCACGTAGATGCGATTTATTTCTGTCCCTCCCACTTTTCTTAACTGGCTCTCACCATGAGCAATGCAAGCATCACTTGCTACCTTTCTAGTTTGGAGCCATGATAACAGCAGACACCATTAAAGAAACGTATTCAAATAATACTGCCTACTACCCACGTACCACACGGTGCTCACCTAGGTCCAATAGATTTCCCTGAGACCGGTCCTTGCCTCGTCCTTTAATCCCTCACCGTTCGTCATCCTACTAGTTCTCCGTCTTGTGCGGATGGGGTAATCAGGCGCTCCTACAGATAGGATGGATGGGGTACCTACTTTCTACCTTCTAAAGATTAAAAGATTTGGCCCTAGAATCGTATATAAGAGCAAACTTAAACTGAGTCTAGTATTATGGCAATTAAAACCTGTCAAGTGGAAAATATAAAAATGAAGGAGATAGCATGGAACATGAAAAAAAAATTATATCGGTACCATCAGTCCACCATCACAATTTACTCGGACCATAGATCCAGTTTAGTTTGCTCTGAGCAAAGTTTTGGTTCTCTCCAGGTGTACGCACGATAGTGAATTGATAAAAGATAGATGAACAATTATGTCTTTTTTGTTTACATTTTGCGAAACATGAAGAGAGAGCATAACAGGAGACTGAGTTGACTGGAAGAGGAGACTGAGGCTTTTGCCAGGAAAGGGAAACAGAGAAGTTACAATTAATGGAAGCGATCCGTTAGAGTTATATCTAGAGCTGTTGAAAGCATGATTTATAGCACAAATCAAGCGATTCAGATTGCATAGTGCACCAGCCCTTATAATATTCTCATATACAATTACCATAACCTCACTGCGTAATTGCGTATATATTTGTCAAGACTTTCAGTTTTGTAACCACAAAGGCACAAACAGACACAACATTGATCGACACATTCCTTGATTCCCTAAATCAGAAACAGACAAGAGCATCCATTTGGCCATATGAGCGGGTCCCACATTTCTCATTAGCAATGGTGGTTACATAAGCCCTAGCTAGCTAGAACACAACAAACTACAAAAACATAACATGAAGAAGAAAAAATTAAGATATTTGACCTGCCCACATTACTCAACTCAATGGCCTTTTGGACCCGGTTAGGATCCCGTCCTTCCTCTCGTCCCGCTCTCTTACAGACATTGTTCCATTGGGCCCCACAAATTCAGATGTCACAGCAGCTACTTCTGAATGATGCTCCTGTTCCCTTCTGCCTTACACCAACTCCTTTTTTGTTATAAGAAACCTCCTTATCAGCTGATCTCAATAGGTCTTTGTCGTCTATTTTACGGCGATCATCATTGACATCATCAATGGAGGGACGCCCTCTTTTGCTCCATTTCTGTTGAACCTTCAAATCATAGCGGACTGCTCATTGTGGGAGCATATCGAATACATCATGGCGGATGATAGCTTAGATTCACTCTAGCATTAGCATTTGTATAGACTTTGTACCATTTTTCTGTTTTCACAGCTGGCTGGCATGAAGCGTATTTCTTAGAAATATACTAGGTTAGCTCTTCATAGCCAGCTGGCACACATGTACATATCTTTTATTTACTTTAATGAAAAATTAGTAGGCATTTTGCCTACTAAAAAAATAAAGATACGAAACTCAACAGTGCAATAGTCAATTGTGCATTTTAAATCTCAGAACATCTTGGTATTGATCATAGATGTGTAGTTGCTCTTTTTTTCTTTCTTTTTTTTTCCAATTTTTGGTAAGGTAAGTAGTTTGTACATGTACAAAGAACAATTTGTAAACCTTTTAATGTTTCTTTAATAATGCTTGTAACCCTATTCTTTTGTTTTATCTGGCCAGATATCCTTCACTACGCGTTGCTTATATTGATGAGGTTGAGCTGCCTAGCAAGGATAAGTCCAAAAAGATAGACAAGGTTTATTACTCTTGCCTTGTCAAAGCCACTGTTAGCGCCAAACCTGATGACTCGGCAGATCCTGTTCAAAATCTTGATCAGGTAAAACAAAACCTCCCAAGCAATGTATAGATTTTTCTTGTCTCATTTTTATGTGTAGCATAAACTTTGTTTTGTTTGTAAAATATATGTAGGTGATTTATAAAATCAAGCTGCCTGGCCCTGCTATACTGGGTGAGGGAAAGCCTGAAAATCAGAACCATGCTATTATTTTCACAAGAGGTGAAGGTCTTCAGGCCATTGATATGAACCAGGTGAACTTTCCTTTTCCCATATATTCTTTGTTACTTTGTCACTTCAAAGTTAAACTGACAGAGTAAACTTTGGAGCAAACAGGAGCACTACATGGAGGAGGCATTTAAAATGAGAAATCTTATGCAAGAATTTCTGAAGATGCATGACGGTGTTAGATATCCCTCAATACTTGGTGTAAGAGAACATATTTTCACTGGAAGGTATTGTTGTTTGTTATACTATTTTTCATTTTTTAGTCAAGAACTAAAATAATAAATTTGCTGGGGCACTCTTTTCTTGAGTTGCATCCAAATAATTACTGTCTTGTTTGATTGCATTGTTGTTTCATGTGCAGTGTTTCTTCTCTTGCGTGGTTCATGTCAAATCAGGAGACCAGTTTTGTGACTATTGCCCAGCGTGTTCTTGCCAACCCTCTTAGGTCATTTTTTTTCTTTCTGTTGTGATATCTTCATTTTTTATTCATTTCTTACTTTTCTAATTTTCAATACCCGGAATATAAAGCCAAGACAATGTTACCATGTGGCTGAATTTTTATTTATATAGTCTCTCTCATGACAGTGTCCTTATTTTCCTATTTCTGAATTTCATTGTGGAGTTTCAGAATTTTTTTTCTGATCATTTGCAGGGTGCGATTTCACTATGGCCATCCTGATGTCTTTGATCGGCTTTTTCACCTAACAAGGGGTGGTGTTAGCAAGGCATCAAAGATTATTAATCTGAGCGAGGATATATTTGCTGGTATGTTGAAAGTTACCTTGCTGTCTATGGTGAAAATATAGTTTCTTCTTCATATTCACAATTATGCATGTGGTCTTCCCTATGGTCTTAAATAAGCATCCGCGTGAGATGCTTAATTGTTTTACAGTATATGGCTTGGTCAACTTTTTTTTTTCAAAATGAATTTTGATTCTTATTCGTGCTGTATCATAGGTTACAACTCAACATTGCGTGAAGGGAATGTAACACACCATGAATACATGCAAGTGGGAAAAGGCCGTGATGTGGGTCTGAACCAGATCTCGCTTTTTGAGGCAAAAATTGCAAATGGTAATGGTGAACAGACTCTCAGCCGTGATATCTATCGTCTGGGTCACCGCTTTGATTTCTTCAGGATGCTTTCCTGTTACTTCACCACCGTTGGCTTCTACTTTAGCACCATGGTGCAACTCTTTTTCTATTCCTATAATATGGGAATTTTAAACAAGTTAGTAACATTGGCAAATACTGGTCCATTGGTGTTAATTTTGTGCATCTTTTAATGGGATGTGATGACCTTTCTTTTGGTTTTGTATTTGTTGCAGTTTTTTAAATTATTTCCCCCAAATTTAGGAGGAAGCTGCTTGGAGCACCTCTCTGAGCAATTTTGAAGCCAGTCCATTATAAAGTATTTGATATTGCTTCCGTTGTTGTATGCATTCACACATTTTCTTTTGTATTGGCAGATAACTGTCTTGACAGTCTATGTGTTCCTGTACGGGCGGTTGTACCTGGTGCTGAGTGGTCTAGACAAGGCCCTTGCCACAGGACGCCGTTTCATTCACAATGAACCCCTCCAGGTTGCACTTGCTTCGCAATCCTTTGTGCAGCTTGGCTTCCTCATGGCCCTCCCTATGATGATGGAGATCGGCCTTGAGCGTGGCTTTCGCACAGCTCTCAGCGATTTCATTCTCATGCAGCTTCAACTTGCTTCTGTCTTCTTCACCTTCTCTCTAGGTATCAACATTGGTCTTGTTTCAGTCTTCAATTCATGGCTCATTTTATCTCATTTCATATCATACAACAAACATTATTCGAGCAGTCCTGTCTTTTATAGATGCCTTCCGCTTTCATAATCAGGAAGACAGTACTACATCTTAATTATATAGCTTAATAACAAAAAGGGCACACTGCACAACATCTTGCATACAGTACAGAGCATACAGTACAGAGAGTTAAATGAAGTTTTTTAACTCCTCACTGTTAGTATGGATTTCATTAGATCTTCCCGTGATGATCTGGTCCATCTTTTACCAGATTGCATGGTCCAGATTAAACCTGATGTGTCACGGGCTGAGTGGTCAGGCAATCAGGATCAACCTGATTATCTGAACCATACAATCAAGTTGGATGGCCCACATCAACCTATGACTATCTGAATCTGTGCAGTTGGAGGGTATGCCAACTTGAGTTACAATGGTACTAGGATATACACAATCCTACATGAAAAGGGAGAAAATTATCTCACAACCAAACAAGCACTTTTTCGTGGTTGGGATCACACCTTAACTGCCTCCAAATTATCTCAGGTACAAAAACTCACTACTATGGCCGAACGCTACTCCATGGTGGTGCCGAGTACCGTGCAACAGGTCGTGGGTTTGTGGTGTTTCATGCCAAATTTGCTGAGAATTACCGTCTATACTCGCGTAGCCATTTTGTTAAGGGAATTGAGCTCATGATACTCCTTGTGGTATATGAGATTTTTGGGCAGTCATACCGAAGTGCAATACCATACCTCTTCATAACTGCTTCAATGTGGTTCATGGTTGGCACATGGCTGTTTGCTCCATTTTTGTTCAACCCATCAGGGTTTGAGTGGCAGAAAATTGTTGATGACTGGGCAGACTGGAACAAGTGGATCAGCAATCGGGGTGGTATTGGTGTGCCTTCTGAGAATAGTTGGGAGTCATGGTGGGAGAAGGAGCACGAGCACCTGAAACATTCTGGAAAAAGAGGCACCATTGTCGAAATATTGCTCTCACTTCGATTTTTCATTTACCAGTATGGATTGGTTTATCACTTGAACATCACAAAGAAGACCAAGAGTGTTCTGGTGATTCTCATCTTTTATTTTATTCCTTCCTTTAAATTACCATTTGATTTTTTACTTGCGGCTTTTGTTGATTAAATTGTTGTTGAAACTTGTAGGTTTATTGTGTATCTTGGCTGGTCATCTTTGTAATGCTCATGGTCATGAAAGTATGTTCTTTTTTCTTTCTAATAATTGAGTTCCATGGTTGGATTTTGTTTATTATACTGGTTGTAGCTTTGAAAATTCGCTTTTCTGTTTCTTCTAACTTAAAATTGTTTTATTTTCCAGACTGTGTCAATTGGCAGGAGGAGATTCAGTGCAGAGTTTCAGCTAGTGTTTCGGCTGATTAAAGGGCTAATATTCCTGACATTTCTCTCAATTTTGATAATTTTGATAGCCATCCCCCACATGACCCTACAAGATATCTTTGTGTGCATTCTTGCTTTCCTGCCTACTGGATGGGGCATACTTCAGGTATCATTACGCACAAGATGTTGATTCCACATCATTGTTATATCCTTATTCATTTTTCTAACTTTGAGATTCTACATGTATCTTCCTCTGTCAGATTGCACAAGCGTGCAAGCCGATTCTTGGACATTCCTCGATATGGGGCTCTGTCAAGGCCTTGGCAAGGGGATATGAAATATTAATGGGTCTCTTGTTATTCACCCCCATTGCCTTCTTGGCGTGGTTCCCCTTCGTGTCGGAGTTCCAGACTCGGATGCTCTTCAACCAGGCGTTCAGCAGAGGTCTCCAGATTTCTCGAATTCTCGGTGGCCATAAGAAGGACCGGTCAAACCGCAACAAGGATTAAGGTTTTGGTTTTGTTGTACATACTTGAAGATCAAGATTGTGTTTTACTAATGAACTGATATTAAGAGGATATGATGGCTGTGCTCAGTTCTGTAGCTGAATTGGGGCAGCCCCCATTTTAGCTTCCCTGATTATTTGTTGAAAGATCGAACTTATTCTTCTCTTGTTCAATCCCATATCCTGTTGATCTGTTATTAGTAGTGATTAAAATGAATGCTTGTCAAAAGTTTTGGAACTATCAGATCCTGCAAACACCCATCACTTGACTTACGATGTGGGGTTTGTCGGTGTTTGTTGGAAGCTAGTTTCATAATTGCTATTAGTACAGTCTCCATATTAGTCTTCTTATTTCAAATTAAACAAATATCAAATCCTGCAATTTCCTAAAATCAAACATATTTTCATATAAATTGGAATCAAGAATGATAGAAAAAATGGAACTGAAAGTACATGGTTGTAGATGATCACTTGTGATTTCCTATTCGTTGGTTTATCCGGATCCATCATTGAAATGGCACACTAGTGTGCTGCCAGTGTTTCATCCCTGCAGCAACTGGGGCATTTTAACTGATTGTACTTTCGGTTCTATAAACAGTACTTGATGTATTGGGTAAAGCAGAAGAATTTCTGAGAGCATTTCTGAAGGTTATGGACCTACTTCGAGAGAGGTTATACAACTCTAATTGATGGGCTGTGCAAGAAAGGTGAAATTGACCAGGCAAATGAGGTGACGAATAGCATGATTTCTAAAGGGCACGATACTGATGTCAAGAGTTATACTGCTCTTATAGATGGGTTTGGCAAAAAAGGTGAAATTGAGAAGGCAAACGACTTTCTGCATGGCATGAGTGCCAGAAGAAACAAACCCAATGTCGTGTCTCCCATCTTTCCTTTGTTTTCTGCTTGAACTTGCCCATGGAGGCATAATGAAGCGTTGAAACTCGAAAGATGTCAAATCTCAATGCGTCTGATTATTTTGCATGCAGTCTCTTCCGCGGATCACTTAATAATGGCTATTCTGACAATTTTAAGAATGGAAATTCAAATAAATAAATCTTAAAAAAATTATAAACATATTTTTGAACTTATGAATTGAAAGTGTTTCAAATTTTATGTAATTTTTGTTATCATTTGATAGTCCATTAAAAATCATTAAATTTTTTATAATTTATAACAATTTCGATTTAACAAACTTTGATGAATTATCAAATGATTATAAAATTATATAAAATTTGAAATAAATTTATTCAAGAATGTATCTATAAACTTTCTTCTATTTTTAAATTTTTTTTCGAATGTATTTATATTAATATTGTCAAAATTATCAGAATAACCATCATGAAGTGCTCTCTCCTTTTAGCATAAATCTTTAAATACAACATATACATAGACAATTTAATTATTTAAATTTGACCAAAATTTTATTTTTGTATTTTTCCTAACAACACTGATACTGCGGAATAGAATAATGTTGGGCTGATTTTACAGTTCAATATCAAGACTTAAAATAATACCATTTTATTTTACCTAGAAATATAGTATTAAATTCAAATCACAGAAAATAAAAAATAAAATAAAGAGGAGATGAGAACACTGTATTTGACGGAGTTCGGCTATGAAAACCTTACGTCTTGGGGACCCCCAATCACAACAATCGATCGCGTTGAGTCACTAAAACACAATTGTTCTTACAACTGTGAACCTCTGGTCCCATATACTAAATAAACGGACAACCGTCAGTCAAAGAAACAACGAGGACAACACCTTTAAAAAGAATAAATTCTCACGAAAGAGAAAATACTCAACAATCACTCTAATCTATTCTATTAAAGCTTAAGCGAAGTAATCTTAAGATTAGAATAAAATATTTCATGATTTCAGAGGTCTAGCAATGACGGTTAGGTTAGAACAATGTTTGGCTATGTAAAGGAGAGAAGAAACATTGTCTTTTATAACCGGCGAGCAAAACATACAACGTATTGGTCATATCCGTTGCAACGGTTGTATAACAGTTACAATAGTTATGATAACCGTTATAACGGTTATGAAAAAGCTGAAGAAATTTAAACTATCAGTTACAATGAAACTTTAACAGTTACAACGGAAGACTATCAGTTGCAACGTATAGTGTATTTTTTAGTTATGGAGCAATTTGGACAAAATTACAATGATTGATTTATTTCGTTATAACGGTTATGATAACAGTTACAATAATTGTTGCTTGAAGTACACTAAAAAAGGTTTTGAGATCATCCATTGCAACGGCTAGGACAAATTACCTTTATTTTCTTTATTTTGATCTCATGATTACATTGATTACCTTTATTTATTATAAATTTAACTTATTCTAACTTTATTCTTGAAATCTTCATGTAATTTGGTCCAAATCCATTATTCTTCTCTTAAAGCTTAATATCATACATTTAACATACTCAAAGAAAAGATTAAATTCATATATAATTATTCTGTAAATTGATAAATATAAAATTGAGAAATATTTACAACAATAATTTTTCTCTTTTGATGATTTACAAAACAACCATACAAATATATAATTAAAATTTGAGAATGGGAGAAAGATTTTTTTTTAGCAAAGCCCCCTCTAAAAATATGCATTCTCCCCATTTGTTTGAAAATCAGAGAAAGAAATGAAAATTTTAGCAAAGCTCCTTCTCAAAATATGCATTCTTCCCCTTAATTAAATAAAATTATAATTAAAAAATAAAAATTCAAATAACATTGATACAAAAATATCACCTATGATCATACTCAACATAAATATGTATCAATATTAATTAAACACCTTAATATGAGGCTAATAAAAATATGAGTATATACAAATATATCTTTACTATCTTAATTTATGAACCCAAACAACATTTGCCTTGTTATTTTTTTCCAAAATTTATATTCAATTGAGATATAACCTAACTTGCAACAATAATTATACAATGCATTTGAGGGTCTTTTGTCACTATTTTACAGAAAATTAGAGTTGTAGTGTTATTAGAAATTTTAAGCTTGTATTCTTAGATCATTTGATAACACATTCTTATGTCTAACATTTGTATATGACTCATATGAATGTTGGGGACATCTCTTTGTCCAATTTTATGACATACATTGATCTTTTATTTTCTGAAACCAATCATTAGGATCTCTAAAATAAATTTTATTTGATCATTGAATGTAAAATATATTTCTATTTCCTTGAAGGTAGTTATTGTTCCTATTTCTTTTATTTGAATATATATATACTGATATGCATGGTTATGTTTTTCTTTCTTATATTTTATATTTTTGTATATTGTCACTTTTACTTTTTGATTTTTGAGACTGTCCACCTTTCTCTTTTGGGTTTCCAATGACTTTGGATACCAATGAGGGTAGGGGTTCAATATATCCAAGTCCTATTTTGTCACATGATTTCTTCCTATATATATATATATATATATTTTGAGATCCATCTTAGTGCTATAACTTAAGTCGCTAGATGTCCTTAAACCGTAATTTTCAGTTTCTATATGTTACACTTTAACCTTCAATGAACCTATCTCACTTAGGTGTGTCTCATAATTATTTTTACTTTTAAACTCCATAATTTTTGTCTCTCTTTATTTGACTTTAGACTCAAGTTTAATAATTTTTACATTTAACTTCTCAATTATTCCTTCCTTTACGAGTAAGATCTTATTTGTATTATCAATCATAGTTTGTAACCTATTACAATTTTAACATTTCACTTTATTATTCAATGATATGTTTGAATCATCACTATCATACTCATCACTATTATAAAACAGGTTTAGGAACACCTCAATTGTTTATCTTGATGAAATTGATCTACTCGCTTGTTGTTTTGACTCTTCTCCTCGTTCTTAGACACTGTTGTGGTCTCGTCAAACTCGATTAGAGAGAAGTTCTCCTTGACATTCACCATGGGAGCAAGATTTTATTCTTGCTCATCTTCAGACTCTAAGCGGAAATCTTTCACTTCAGCCTCAACCTAGTTATTATCTTCATATATATATTGATTAGTGTATACCACATATCATAAGTACTAGTCATATCATCAACTTGGTTATTGTCTTCATATATATTGATTAATGCACACCACATATCATATTTACTACATAATCATTATTTTTCTTATCTATTTTGATATGTATAATTAATTTCTTGATAATTTCATCAAATCTTGGTATATATTTTCTTTCTATAATATCCTAAATACTAAGAATATTCATGTAATTTATCATATATTATTTCTAATAAATAAAATTTTTGGTAGTTTGATCAAATATTGGAGGTTCTTTAATATAGTTGATTTGTGCCATTATGGATCTAAACTAAACAAATTAAGTGTGTCTTAATTTGAATAATCTACTCTGATATCACTTTGTTTTCCCTAGCGGCACAAATAATGTGGAATAGAAGACCCATGGGTTGGTTTTACAGTTTAATATCAAGATTTAAAATAATATCGCTTTGTTTTACCTATAAGTCTAGTATTAAATTCAAACCATAGAAAATAAAAAAAATAAAATAAAGAGAAGAGAAGATAACACAATATTTAATGGAGTTCGGCTTTGAAGAACCTATGTCTCTGGGACCCACAATCACAATAGTCGATCACAATGAGTCACTAAAACATAATTGTTCTTACAACTATGAAGTTTTGGTCCCTTACACCAAGTAAAGGGACAATCCTCGGACAAAAAAACAATAAGGACAACACTTCTAAAAAAATAAGTTCTCATGAAAGAGAAAATACTTAACAATCACTCCAATCTAACATATTAAAGATTTAGCAAAGTAATCTTGAAATTAGAATAAAATATTTTAAAGTTTCAGAGGCCTAGCAGTGACGGTTAGGATTAGAATAACATTTGGTTGTGTAAAATCACAGATTGAGAGAGAAAAAAAATATTATCTTTTATAGCCGAAAAGTAAAACAGACAACAAAACATTAATATCCGTTGCAACGGTTGTATAACCGTTATAACTGTTGTATAAGCATTACAATGGTTGTATAAGTGTTACAACGGTTGTGAAAAAATAAAGAAATTTGATCTATCAATTATCATAAAATTTTAACAGTTGCAACGGAAGGCTATCAGTTGCAACAGATAGAACAACATTTACAATGGATAGTGTATTTTTTTATCTCTGGAGCAATTTGGAAAAAAATATACATTATTGATTTATTCTGTTATAATGATTATTGCAACAATTATAACAGTTATTGTTTGAAATACACTAAAAAGGGTTCTGAGGTCATTCGTTGCAACGATTATGGGTTCCGTTGTAATGATTAGGGCAAAGTACATTCATTTTTTATTTTAATCTCAAGATTATTTTGATTATCTTTATTTATTACAAATCTAATTTAACGTAACTTTATTTTTGAGATATTCATGTAATTTGGTCCAAATCCATTATTCTTATTTTAAAACTTAATATCATGTATTTAGCATATTAAAAATAAATAAATTCATATGTAATTATTTTTTAAATCAATAAATATAAAAATAAAAATGATTTATAGTTATAATCTTTCCCTTTTGATGGTTTACAAAGCAAACGCACAAATATATAATTAAAATTTGAGAATGCATGATCCCTTATCAATTTCTCAAAATGATATTATGCTAAATAATTTCTCTACATTGATTTGAAAATCGGAGAAATGTAAGAAAATTTTAGTAAAGTTCTCTCAAAATATGCATTCTCCCCCTTAATTAAATAAATCATAATTAAAGAATTTTTTTAAATAATATTGATATAAAAATATCACATATGATCATACTCAATATAAATATGTATCAATATTAATTAAACTCCCCCTTAATGTATGACTAATACAAATATAGATGTATATAAATAGATCCTTAATTTTTTTTAATTTATGAACCTAAACAACATTAATCTTATTATTTTTTTCCTAAATTTGCATTCAATTGAGATACAATAATAATTACATAATAAATTTAAGGGTCTTTTGTCATTACTTTGCATAAGACGAGAATTGTAGTGATATTTATATTTTTGAGCTTGTATTCTCAGATCATTTGGAGAATATCTCTTTGTGACTCATTTATTTGAGTTCAATTTTGTGACATACATTGATCTTTTATTTCATGAAGCCAATCATTAGAATCTCTAAAATAAATTTTATTTTACAATTAAGGGTTAAATATATCTCTATTTCCTTGAAAGTAGTTATTGTTCCTATTTCTTCTATTTGAATATCTATATTCATATGTATGATTATGTTTTTCTTTCTTATATTTTTTTATTTGCATATTATCACTTTTATTTTTTGATTTTTGAGATCGTTATTCTCTCTTTTGGGCTTCCGATGACTTTGGATACCGATGAAGGTAGAGACTCAATATATCCAAGTCTCATTTTGTCATGTTCTTTCAACCTGTATATATCTTTTCGAGATCCATCTTGGTGCTATAACTTAAATTACTAGATATCCTCAAAGTCTAATTTTCAGTTTATATATGTTGCACTTTAACTTTTAATGAATCTATCTCACTGTGCGACCCTTTTTCGCGCGCCGCCGCACCGCCGCCGGGCGATGGGTTCTGCGGAAGAAGGACACGGAGATCCCTCCCGAGCGTGCATCTGATGGGTGTCGGCCGATTCTGCCGTTTAGAGATATTTGGATGCACATTCAGGGGGTTTTTAGTGATTGTGAGTTCTTGTAGATTCCGGTGGGCGCAAGCCCCCACCGTTAATTACCCTGGGCTACGAACCTCGAGGCACCTCTGGATCTTTGAAAGAGAGAAGCAAATAGTATAGTTAAAAGATGGTCAAGTGGTCGTCTAATTTCATAAAAGGGGTCTACGGAAGATGAACCTACAAACAGATCGGTTCAATCTATGGAAGACAAACCTACAAACAGATCGGTTTTGTCCTATGGGGACGAACCTACAAACAGATCGGTTCAGTCCATGCCACCTCGAGATGTAACCTTACCTACAGACCAGGTTAATCTCTTCATAGGGGGCTTGAGGTGAGTCTACATACAGATCGACTCGACCTCCGTTGATCTAGAAGATAAACCTACAAACAGATCGGTTCAATCTTAACTAGTCAACAACCAATCACACAAAATACAACTCGAAGCACTGAGCCGGTCGATCTTGAGGTTGGTGAATCAGGAGAAGGGTGGATATGGCCCACGTGTTTCTTCTCACCGATCTTCTAGATCATGAATTCGAAGCACTAAGCCGATTCATAAACCTAGGAAACACAATTGCACACAATGTCAAACCTGAAGCGCTGGGCCAGTTCAACATTGAAGCATGTGTAAGTGAAGGAACCTACCTACAGAACGGTTCACATTCACTGTTTTGTGGATGAATCTACCTACAGACCGATTCAATCTCACAGTCTCGGGAAATGAGCCAGGAGACAAACTCATCGACGGACGAGTTCAGTCTTGCCAGCTCAAATGGTCATGAATTACTTGTTCATGACACCGAGTCATTAGGATGTCGCTTCGCTCGGACATCTTAATGTTCTTCTTCTTCAAAGTCGACATATCTCTCCATGCTGATGTCGTAGCCTTGGTCATTCTTCAGCGAGCGTCGAGATGTTCTTGTCTCAACCAATCATTCTACGTATTGCATTACTTGTGCAAAATTACTATGTTGCCCTACACCCCTTGTGTGAGCGTATTCAATCATGAGTTACTTGCTCATGGCAGCGAGTCATTAAGATGTCACCTATCTAGGACATCGTAATGTTCTTCTTCTTCAGAGTCGACATATATCTCCATGTTAGTGTCGTAGCTCTGGTTATTCTTCATTAAGCGTCAAGATGTTCCTGTCTCGACATATCTCCTCAGGCTGCTATCGAAGCCTTAATCATTCTACGTTAGGATGTTCTTGTCTCAATGTATCTTATTATTCTTCATCAAGTGTCGAGATGTTCTTGTCTCAACGTATCTCCTCATGTTGCTATCAAAGCCTTAATCATTCTACGTTAGGATGTTCTTGTCTCAACGTATCTCCTCAGGCTGCTATCGAAGCCTTAATATTCTCACGTCAAGATGTTCTAGTCTTGACTAACCATTCTAAATGTCATATCATGTGTGCAACCATTCTAAATGTTATATCATTTGTGCAAATATTCATATGTGGCTCTACACTCCTTATGTGAGCATGTTTATTTTCTAAAATGCACAAAGTCTACTATATAATATCTTCTATTATTATTTTTATTATAAAGATGCATTTATTTATTATTATTATTATTACTATTATTATTTTATTATTATTATTATTTATTATTATTATTTTTTTTATTATTATTATTTTTTCTTAAACTCTATTTATCTATGTAGAAAATTATTTACAAAATAATAGAAAAGGGGTTAGCTATTTAACTAGAGTTTCATTTATATATTTTTTTATTATTTTATTATTTTTTATAATAGCTAAAGTAGTAAAATTCTATTTTTATTATTTCCAAACTCTATTTATTCTGTAGAAAATCACTTACAAAAATAATAGAAAGTAAGATAGCTATGTTTTTTATTTATATTTTCAACATGCTTATAATAGCTAAAGTAATAGAATTTTGTTATTATATTCTATTATATTGTAATACTATTCATTATGTAAGAATTATTTACAAAATTAAAAGGTGGTTAGCTATACTATTTTACTATTTATTACTTTTATTATATTTTTTTTTGTTTTATTTTTGATATTTATAATAGCTAAGAAGAAATCATTTACCAATATTCAAGATTTTTTATTATTATTTGAAAATAGTCATAAAAGATGAAATTCATTATGTTTTTATTACAACTATTATTTTTATTACATTTTATTTATCAAAAATATTTTTATTGTATATTTGTATAGAATTAACAAAAGAAATACAATTCATATTATAAAACTATATTATCATCCTTTATTATAAAAGAAAATGTATTTTACTATTTATTACCATGGTATTATATTTTTGTATATTTTGTGCTATTTATTTCTATTATTTTTTTTTACAGAAAATATCAATATAATATCTATTATTATATTTTTTATTTATCAAAGAATATAGCTAATCTCACTTTTATTATAGTATATTACTATCATTATTATTATTTCATGGAAAATCACTTGAAAAATCACTAAAATATATCTAGTTATTATTTATGATTTTTATTTATATTTTTGGAATTTTTATAGTATTTAAAATGACAAGTCAAAGCTAGGTCAACTATATCAATATATGTAATGTATATTGTTTTATCATGATTATATTTTTAAAACTGGAATATTATTGTATAGAAAAATAGTATGAAAAATAAGAAAATTTTAGAAACAAATTTGAGTTAATTTGGAGTTCAGGAGCATTTTCAAATCATTTATTTATTCTATATTATTACTATTCCGTTATTATTTAATTACTGGGCCTAATCTGGGCCGTTGGATCTGCTCCAAGATTAGCGCTCATCTTTCATTCTTATTTGGGCCGCTGGATTCACCTCAAGATTAAACCGTATGCGATGTAAGGCCCAGATCCATTCTGGATCTTTATTTAAAAACACCATCTTATTCTAAGCGTCCGATTTATTCCAAGATTTGCACTAACATCAATACTCGTGCCTATGCGCTAATATTCGTGCGCACCCATTTCTTTGACTGTTCTGTTGACCACCTTGCCAAGATTCGCGCTAACAGCTATTGCCGGCGACCGGAGCCTTGTCCTTCCGATCAGATGAACCCAGTAGCGTCGTCTCGTTGCCAAGAAACTCTCTGCCACTCCTGATCGAAGATCAATGCGGTGCTTCATCGTGTACAAGGGTACCGTTTTCCGGTACAGTCCCGGTTTGATATTGATCGAGTTTCTAATCGGTAATTCAACCTAATTAATCAATGATTCTTGCAATTAACCTTCCGTTATTGATCGCCTATGCATTCTAATCATGATTGCAAGTTCAATTCTTTCTGAATTTGTCGTATACAGTCTTATCAGCCTCAGTATTGTTCGGTATGGTACCAGTCATGTTTGTTCAAAAGATATACACCGAGTTACCTTCAGTTCAGTTGCTTTCTTGCATCTTGAGTTACTTGTAAGTGCTTTACTAATCACTCAAACGATGGAATCAAGAGGATAATACTAATCCTGCTATTGATTCAATGTGGCACAGAGTCGGATTTTCTGCGATGAAATGGGAGAGTCGCCTGACTCTACTACCAATCTTGCTACACGATGAGGCAACAGGGAAAGGGTAGACAGAGACGAGTAGTTTCACAAAATTTAAACCGAAAATCTCAAATGCATTCTTGTTTGAAATTCTTACTACACTGTTGATAATTATTGAAATTCTATCAAATGAATATGAGTTGAAAGCAACAGATATCAAGAACAGATGAAGATCAAGGTAAAAGAGCCGAAATTGAATAGAAAAATGGCAACTTAACAGATTGCTTCAAAAAGATATCAATGTCATTGTATAATCTCATAAAATTCCTTTCAATTACATCTTAAACCTTGAGAGAACCTACCAGTGAGCTTGTAGATGATGAAAGGGCTGTGTAGATGCTATGCAAGAATCGAATTGAGAGACTTTGGTTTTAAGAAACCAAATCTACTATCAATTGAATCTTTCTTTTACTCCTTCTCTCTTTTCCTTACTATTAGTCGACAGAACTCTCTCTCTTTCTCTCTCAATTGCCAGAATTTTTCAGAGCCCCCCATCTATCTGATTCTGTGAGTTTATATAGGCTAAAAGGTATGAAATTTGCTAAATGGTGATTGGTTAGAGGATTAGCACTTGGATTACGGTTTAAATTCAATCTCCACCCTTGGTTCGGCTTAGATCAATGGTTGGGATGTATTTGTGCTTTCTAATTACTCAATTGAGTTGGCTGTCAGTGGTTAAGCCGTTTGAGTTAGTTACAAGGGTCTTTTTATTCACTCTTTTGCCACTCTAACCATCACTCACTTCTGGACTGTTCTAGAACCTTCTCCACATTTGGCAATCACCAGAGAGCCCTCTGAAATACTATAAAGGCCTCTGCATGGTGAGAGATCTCCATTTCTCCATTTGAGCCTGATTTTTACTCAATTACCATTGCCATCACCTTCTTCATCAATTCATCCAATTGCAAGCTCCTTTAGTCTCTTCTTAGCTCCAGAAGTTGATCTGTCTCACCTCTTGGATCATTCTTATGCTTCAACATTGAGTTTGAGTTAGCCATTTTCTTCCCCGATTGGTGACTTGGTGAATTACTATTTCTGAGCTTCAAAATCATCATCTTTGCATTTGAACAGCGTCGCCTTGGTGAGAGGAGGCTCTTTGTGCAATTAATTTCAACTTTGCAAGTGTACAAAGGTTAGTCCTAATTTTGATCTCATTGACTGCCTCAACTCAATTCCTTTTATTCTTTCCATGTTCCTTGAAATTCATGTTTGATACATGTTCTAATCAATGAAATACACCTTTCTATCGAGTGAATTTGAAGGATTCTGTCATCTCTAGTCCATTCGGCCATGGCGCCTTTCGGCCAGTCGCGCGGAAGAAAGAGGAGAAGAGGAAGAAGAGAAGAAGAAAGCGCCCCGGGGGAGGCCGGTCTCGGCGCATGTGAGCCGCAGCAGAGTGGGGCCCACAGTCAGAGGGATGATGCGCAAGGGCCAGGTGCATACTTCCTTTCTTTCCTCTTTATTTGAATTGCGGCTTTATCTGAATGGGCTTGGTTCACATAACAGCTTATGCTCCTCTGATTCATAATCCTGACAATAGGGTCCCACTTGTAAGTCTATTGTGTCTAGGCTTATAGCAATTGATTAGTACACGTATTAGGGCTAATTAGGCTGAGTTGGCATGTTCTGATTGGCTGCTAGATTAATCACTCCCCTTTAGCATTGATGACCTGCTTAACAACTGCTGAGGTGGCCTTGTAGGATCATGCCATGTGTCATTAACAGAGTGAGATGGCCCTGTGGTATTATGCCATGTGGCATAGGCTGAATGAGGTGGCCTCCTCTGGTTATGCCGTGTGGCATGTGCTGGGGTGTAGTGGACCACTGGTATGGTGCCATGTGGCATTAGGGTGATGAGGTGGCCCATTGGCTGTCTGCCACGTGGCACTGAGGTGGGGCCCACCTGTCAGTGACTCATACCAGGGTGGGCCCACTTGCTGATATGGCCCAATGAGAGGCTGCCACGTGGCACACCCTCTCTCTTCGATTATTTTATGCCTCTTGTGTTTCTTGTACCCAATTTGTACCCAGAGCTGCTGTTATCCCCAACTTGCACCCAGAACTGCTCTGATCAAATCTTAGCCTTTGATTAATTCATTTATTCTGCCTTTATTTTCCCTGAATTTATTTTAATAGCTCCACTTATCCAAAAATCATGAAAATTTCACTAAAAATCCCTAAATTCATGATGATCATCCCTGTAATTTTTAATTCCATTTTTGCCCTTGCCTCTCTGAATTAAAAATTCTTTTATTCATAAAACCCTAATACTCCTTATGAATTAATCCCTGATCTCAATTATAGCTCTGTGTCTCTGCCAATTATCTCTCTCTTGCAGAAACCACCCTAAATAAATACCAATTAGACTTATATTGATATTCATTAGGGCTTGATTTGATTAAATGCTGACTACTTATC